>SCLH01001482.1:337678-353755 GCA_004367855.1 Oikopleura vanhoeffeni | reverse complement strand
TTTCAAGTCTGTGAATCGATAACTGCCAGAGAAAGCAGGTTCACTCACCTTGATTTCTTGGAAACATACATTTTTACAATGACATATAAGTTACAAATTAAGAAGTAAACTCTAAGTATTTATAGCTTGTCTCAAATTTGAAATATGATATCTCGATCGCTTACAAAACAATTATTCATAACGCGCGCTCAAAATATATGCACTAAATGTGAAAAATATTGCTAATCATCTGATAATCAAATCAGTATCACCTTATGTTCTACACTTGATCGATTTGTCTTTGTGGTTTATTTGAATTAATTTGCCGTTCAATTTTTTCGGAAATAATTTTTGGAATTTTTTTTTTTATATTTTGAGTTTCATAAATCTGTAAAATTTTTTACTGACTGCGATAAAACTATATTCAATCTGAATACTTCCTAAAATGACTTTTTAGAATTTTGATTTATGTATCGTTTTCACACAATTATTTTTAAGAAATTTTGGCGAAAATCCTGAAAAAAGTAGGAAAAAATATCTTTCGAACGGCTAATCGTATGAAATTTTCAACAATATTTTGGAATAAATTGCAACTCTAACAGTATGACATATTTGAATTGTAGGTCTGTGACGATTTATTTCTGCGCCGTTTTGGCCCCGAAATTTGTTTTGCCTTTAGATAGTCAAAGAGTGTGAGAGGGTTTAACATATTTTTCTAGGTTATGGTATTTTTTAATTTTTATAGTCGAACTACTCGAAAAATATTATCATGACGACAATTTTTTCTGTATTTTTCAACATTCGAATTTCGGATAATAGATTCTATAATAGACTATGACGTCATCATAGCCATTCAATTAATGCAATCGATTCACAGACTCAGTTCACTCGGAATCGGTATTCTTTTGCTTTTTTTTGAAACAAAGAACTGCATGCGTGTATCAAAATCAGCATGGACAACCCCTGAGAGTGTGGGTGTCGCTATTTGGACCTTTAACGAAGGTGTTTTTTGATAAACGGACAGACTGATATCCCAAACTTTTTATCTTAAAAAAAACTTTTCGCGATCATTTTGATTGACAGTAATCTGATACAATCCCACTACGCCCCACCTACGCTTTTAATAGAAAATTGCTTTTGGCGGACAAAGCGAAAACACAAAACTAATTTTTTGAAAATGCTAAAGTTTTTTTCTAATGGCGAGCGAGTTTAAAATAGCATGAAAACTCTTGAAATATTCTAATCTAAGGCTTGTCAGTGTTTAATTATTTGAGAGTATTTTATCAACTTAATTTTTAGAACCTTCATTTTGTTAAAATTTAGGCAAAAAAATTGAAACTTGAAATGCTCCAATAGAACGCCGAATAAAATTTAAAAAAAACTCTCTAGCGAATGTTAAACAATCTTGTCTTCCCATAGTACGTTGAGCCGAAACTGTATCTCCTTAACTGGTGGGAATACCTATTACTGAGCTCCCAAACCGAGCTTTTCAAAAAAATTGTGTTTTTGTCTTTCGCCGCCAGAAGCAAATTTTTGAGAAACGGCGCGTAGCGAATTAGCTGTGTTGCTTGTCACAAAAAATAATAAAAAATGATGAAAATTAAGAATAGATACTTCAGAGTTTTTTAGGAGGCTTATTAAAAGCGGGTGTGGCGTAGTGGATTGTATCTTTTATTTTTCATTCAAAATGATCCGATGAGTTGTTCTTCAAGATCAAAAAGTTTTTGGTATATCAGCTCTGTCATTATTGAAAAACCCTTCGAAAAACGTCCAATCGACGACACCTCACCCTTAAAAGTGGTTGTAAGAACTCTTCAATTACTTCAGTAAATTTGACACGGACGATTTGAAATAAGAATTTCAAAAGTAAAAAATCGGTTTTAATGGTTTAAGGATGCCATAAGTCCTGCAGATTGGTACATTTTTTCAGAGCGATAAAATTAGAAAAAAAATGTGAAATTCTATTGTTTTACTTTTATCTTCAATAAAGTGTCCATTCTTGCAAACGCTTATATTTTAATTTCTTAACATAACTATTATCTGGGAAATATAAAAAACCACTTTTCACGGTACACTCCATTTCCAACTAAACTCGACTAAGATTTTTTTAATACCATATTAATAAACTTCAGACATTGTTCGGTGTTATGCGCTAAAAGTCTTGTTTTATGTTGCTATTAAAAATAATTTCCTGAATGAAGTTTTTTTCCATGAAAAATAGTAAACAATGGCAAAAAGTAGAGAAAAACACTTTTTTGAGATAAAATTGACCTTCAATTGCTTTTATATTTAAATGGTCTTACTAACTAATAAATGCGCCCTAACACCACAATTTTATTTGGAATTTTTGATCAGCATAACATTTTTAAAATAGGGTGAAGATTTTTCCCTCTTTTTCCAAACTGTTACACTTGATCTTCCCGGTTTTGATGGTTGTCAGAGAGTTTCTCAGATTCCAACATCGAACGGCGGAATCAAGTGTAACGTTTGGAAAAAAGAAGGAAAAATCTTACACCTCATTAGTTGCCAAATGGCACTATAGAGTGTACCACCGGTGTTAAAAATTCATACCACAGTTTAGAAATGAAAATCGCCCGACCAACTCATTAGTTGACAATACGGATATTAATAGATACCCAAACATTTATATGTGTTCTGCCTGATTTTCTATGGAGAGTTCAAAAACGACTAATAAAAAATTGGACTGATTGCGAAAATTTTTCATATAATGTTATGTGTTATTTACTTAATTCTATCCTTAATCTCGATCAGTGAAAAATAAGTTAATTGATATCTCTTCCAGCTTTCTCGTGATAAGCGCTCAAAGTATTGCCTTCAGATAGGCTTTTGGGTGTGAGGCGAAGTTCTCCTTTCTGGGTGTGAGAAGGTTAAAATGATTTATTAAAATACATTATCTTTTTTATCATTTCCCTATTATAAATAAGTATCTTTGCAACGAAATGTCAGTGTGCGCGGCACCTTTGATGAACAATAAACAACTCAAATTGACAAAATTTCCATCCCAACATATGTTAGGTCTTTATGCGGTGAAAATTTTCTGAAAAAAAAATTGAAATCAAATTAGCCCGTTATATCGCAAATTACGAAAACAGTTTTTTCATTTTTACGAATGACCTGAACGTAAACGGAAAATTTCTTTCGCGTTTGATTGACGACTACTTAGTTTCGAACTTATTGGGAAAATTTAAATTAATTTAAATATCATCTATGCGAGTTTTTAGCTGCTGGGCAAAAATTAACACTCTCAAAAATCGGTTTCGTATTATGATTTACGAGTTTGTTACGAATTATAACATGATTTTATTAATCTAATTTATACAACAAATGTTCTCGAAACAATAATTTTTTTTTGTCTTTTTACGTTTAAACATTTCGAACTAAAGTTATAGACCGTTGAAAAGCAGTGAGAAATACCCAGCAATTACAACAGTCAGCATGGACAACCCCCTTAAGTTAGTAACCTCTAACGAAAAGCAAGATAATTATTCATAAAAATTTTCCATTAAAGTTATTATGCACTTGCACCATCGTTGACGTTACAAAATGTATTTATTGCATTACCCTTGGAAGCACAGAGCCGGAAGCACAGGGCAAAAAATTCGCAGAATTGTTTCCTCCGAATAAATAATATAAAATTTTGCGTTGATTATAAAAAAATACTCGATTTTTTTGGGGGTATTTGGTTCGAATATTACGGGGAGTTGATTTTTTCAGATTTCTCGCTGAAGTTTTACTTCCGGAAAAATGATTTCGAAACTAGACATCAAATACAAATGTGAGATTAGCCAGTTTTTAGGAAAGTGTTTTTTGCATGCATAACACTTAAAATTAGGATATATATTCGTATCTAGGGACAAACAATTTTATTTGGGAGTGAAATGTCGAAATTTTCAATTAAAGTATTCCATGAAAAAAATTATTTATTATAAAAATTAATTAAGCTATGAAGCTAAAATTAATTAAAGCTATCAAAAATTGTCCACACTGTCACTAGATTACTATAGCTAGGAACGACGCTTATTTCAAATTGGCTGAGAGAAAATCTACGTTTTATTGATTGTGACGCGTCATAACGCTCGATTACCAATTTTTTTCTACCCAATTTTCATGCAAATGTAAAACTTTTTTATTTTCACTTTTGAAAATGGAAAACCCGGAACGTCAATAAGAACTTTTTTAGTAAAAAAATTAAAAGACTGTCTAAAAGTACGTAAAAAATTTTCCAGAAATCCCGATATCTATGATAATTTTCAGTATTCCGTATTTTTTCAAAATTTTACCGACCGAGTATTTTCGTCCAAGTTTTTCCATTTCTTTTCTCGTAAAAGCGAGGTTTGACAGCCAGAAAATCATAAATATGAATTTTTTTGACAAAAATTGTGTTAATTTTTTTATTTAGTAGCGTTGAACCAAAAACTACCTATTCAGCATTTATTTTAGAATAACCAAATCATGAGAGTACGAAAAATCGCTGTGTCAATCACGTGAGTCACGTGACGTGACCACCATTTTTTTTTAATTTGATGTATCATTTCAAATGTTAGTTTTAGAAAATCCACCCAGTAGTTCTATAGCCTATAGACTATAGGTCGATTTGAATGGTGGACTTACTAACCATGGCATGGTTACCATGCCCAGGCAGCCCAATAAATTTATAGGAATTTTTGAATATTTGTGCATCAACGTAACATTTACCAAATTCAACTGAGAACCCCTATCGGAACCAACGATCTTTCAAAACTAATTCGCTTCGCTTAAAAAATGTTTTGTGGACAAAAATATTTTTAGCAGAATGCTGTACATTTTGGAGGTTACGGGTTAATTGGCTAATTCTTTACATTATTTAAAGTCTAGCTCGGAAGATTACTCGTTTCCACTTGAAACAGTTTAAGTTTATAAAGCTGCTGGTTCATGGTTTGAAAGTCCTTATTACATACTAACCTTCTCTAAAATCCTTATATTTTTCGGTGAAGTAGACAAGGCGATTGACTAGTGGATAATTTTAAGTGAACGTCCTTAGTCATGTAACGCACAATTTGTGTTCAACTTTCTCGGAATCAGAAACCACCCCTAACCTTGCTTTCAGAAAATATGAATCGCATTTTTTCCATATTCTGTGAAACCTCAAAAATTTATACCAAGTCGGAGAAAGTTCCGGCCGTAATTTAATTTTTTGATTAAGAAAAACTTAGGTGGTTCTGAACTGCTAAAAAATGGAAAAACTTCTTTTGAAATTGCCTATGTTAAAGCTTAAACATCCCAGTTCCTAATTTGACATATTCTCGATGAAATATTAGCCAAAC
Source organism: Oikopleura vanhoeffeni (assembly GCA_004367855.1). Lineage (NCBI taxonomy): Eukaryota > Metazoa > Chordata > Appendicularia > Copelata > Oikopleuridae > Oikopleura > Oikopleura vanhoeffeni. Next base: position 348,452 of record SCLH01001482.1, on the reverse strand, counting down.
AGGGCTTCAAGGATATTAATCAGATCAGCCAGTTTGTAGAACTAGCTTTCATCTTGCGTAAAACATGTGTGAAAAGTTTTTTGCATGAATACACTCCGAGACACATAAGCGAGACCTAAGCCAAAACGGAAAATCTATCTCCTCTCAGGTTTTATTCGGAAATTAACCTAAATTTTAACATAACCTGTATAATTAGTACGTCTAACTCAAGGGGAACCGTTTTGTCGATAAGTGCTATATTTTTTCTAGCATATGCGATAAACAACCGTTTTTTGGAATTTGTTCATCGGAAAATCTATCTCCTCCTAGCGTTAATCTTCAAAATTTACTCACATTTTTGCAAAAGTTACGCTCCCAACAATAAACCTCAAGTCCGACGTTTGTGTCCAATTTCGACCCCAAACTCAAAATATGAAGTTTTCAAGGTCACGCTAAAAAATTTCCGAAAAAAATCTGCTTCGATTTTTTCGAAAATAGGCGCAAAAGAAAGCTGGAAACCCCCTGAAGAGAAAGTTGGCTTACGTTAAGCCGAAATTTTGAAGTTTTAGGGATCAAATTGAAACAAACGTTATTTTTCCACTTAATTTTGAAAAAAATACTCGGAAAAAATTGAAAAAAAAAATTTGTTCTTATTTGGGTTGTTTTGTGCTTTCAAAACATTAACGATTGATTTGGTGCATTTTTATGACATGACGATTTGAAATAAGGAATTTTAAAAATAAAAAATTCAATTAAAGTATTCTGAAAAATTATTATTATAAAATTAAGTTAAGCTATGAAGCTAAATTAATTAAAGCTATCAAAAATTTCCACACTGTCACTAGATTACTTAGTCTAGGAACGACCGCTATTTCAAATTGCTGAGAGGAAAATCTACGTTTATTGATTGTGACGCTCATAACGTTCGATTACCAATTTTTTTTACCCAATTTTCATGCAATGTAAACTTTTTTATTTTCACTTTTGAAAATGGAAAACCCGGACGTCAATAAGCTATTTTTAGTAAAAATTAAAAGCTATCTAAAGTACATAAAATTTTTCCAGAAATCCCGATATCTATGTAATTTCAGTATTCCTATTTTTTCAAAATTTTTCCACCGAGTTTTTCGTCAAGTTTTCCTTTTTTTTCCGTATAAAGCGAGGTTTGACAGCAGAAATCATAAATATGAATTTTTTGACAAAATTGTGTTTAATATTTTTTTTTAGTAGCGTTGAACAAAACTACCTATTCGCATTATTTTAGAATACCATAATGAGAGTACGAAAATCGCTGTAACGATTTGAAATAAGGATTTCAAAAGTCAAAATCGGTTTTAATGTGTTAAGGCTATCTTGTAGAGATTTTTTCTGGTCATTTTAAGACTAAGGATTTTTTTTTTTATGAAAATTTTCAAAAAAATCGATTTTTCGCTCAAATTTTCGAGATTTCAGGGTGTCATGAAGCCAGTTCTAGCGCCTCGTATGAGAGTTAACCGTAATTTTTTGGCAGATGAAAATTAAGCGTTTTTAGGAACGTTTTTTTTGGTAGGCTGGCGACCACGTGGTCGACCTCAAATGACCGGTCAAGTTCAAGGTACAATCTCAAGTTCATCGTAGAGACTTGAAGTACGCCAAAGACCGCGGGGTCGACTTTTAATGAACATTAGAACTATAGGTCAATGCCTAGTTGCTAATACTTCATTAGAAGTCGCCCCTCCGTTTATTTGGGGTACTTCGAGTCTATCGATGAACTTGAGATTGACCTTGAGGTTGAACCATGTTTGCTCTCTAGCGACCTTTTCAGTACATCATTGACATATAGTTGCTAATACGTTATTATGTCGACCCGCCGGCTTTGTTTGGCGTACTTTCAAGTCTCTACGATGAACTTGAGATTGACCTTGAACTTGACCGGTCATTTGAGGTCGACACGTGGTCGCCGCCTAGCCAAAAAACGGGTTCCTAAAAACGCTTAATTTACCTGCAAAAAAATTTCGGATCCTATACGGAGGCGCTAGAACTGGCTTCATGACACCCTGTAAATCTAATTTGAGCGAAAAATCGATTTTTTTGGAATTTTTCATAAAAAAACTCTTAGTCTCAAAATGACCAAGAAAAATTCTCTACAGATAGCCTTAACACATTAAACCGATTTTTGACTTTTGATCCTTATTTCAATCGTCTGTGTCAATCGTGAGTCACGTGACTGACCACCATTTTTTTTTAATTTGATGTATCATTTCAAATGTTAGTTTTGCGATTTGAAAAGAATTTCAAAAGTCAAAATCGTTTCAATGTGTTAAGGCTATTTGTAGAGATTTTTTTTGGTCATTTTAGTAGGAATTTTTTTGTTTATGAAAAATTTCAAAAAAAATGATTTTTCGCTCAAATTTTCGAGATTTACAGGATGTCATGAGCCAGTTCTAGCGCTCGTATGAAGAGTTAACCGGTTTTTTTTGGAGTGAAAATTGAGCGTTTTTTAGGAGACCGTTTTTTTTGGCTAGGGCTGGCGACCCTTGTGTCGACCTCAAATGCCGGTCAAAGTTCAGGTCAATCTCAAGTTCATCGTAGAGACTTGAAAGTACCCCAAAAGAACCGGAGGGGTCGACTTTCTAATGACGTATTAGCAACTATAGGTCAATGATGTACTGAAAGGTCGCTAGAGACAAACATGGTCACACTCAAGGTCAATCTCAAGTTCATCGTATAGACTCTAGCGACCTTTCAGTTCATCATTGACCTATAGTTGCTAATACGTTCATTAGAATTTGACCCTCCGGTTCTTTTGGAGTACTTTCAAGTCTCTACGATGACTTGAGATTGACCTTGACTTTGACCGGTCATTTGGGTCGACCACGTGGTCCAGCCTAGCCAAAAGAAAGGTTCCTAAAAAACGCTCAATTTTCACCTGCTAAAAATTACCGGTTTAACTTTCATACGGAGGCGCTAACTGCTCATGACACCCTGTAAAATCTCGAAATTTGAGAGCGAAAATCGATTTTTTGAATATTTTTCATAAACAAAAAATCCTTTGTCTTAAATGACCAAAAAAATTCTCTACAAGATAGCCTTAACACATTGAACGATTTTGACTTTTGAAATTCCTTATTTCAAATCGTCTTTTAGAAATCACCCAGTAGTTCTATTGGTCGATTTGAATGTGGATTACTAACCATGGCATGGTTACCATGCCCAGGCAGCCCAATAAATTTAAGAATTTTTGATATTTTGGCATCAACCGTACATTACCAAATTAACTGAGAACCCCTTCGGAACCAGGGGTCGCAGAGTTTGTCGCTCTACCGCTCTGCTTGCTCTGCTCTACTTTTTTAGAGCAGAGCAGAGCAACGTTTTGAAAATCAGGATAGAGCAGAGCAGAGAAACGATTTGAAAAATCAGGTAGAGCAGAGCAGAGCAGAGCAAGTTTTGAAAAATCAAGGTAGAGCGGAGAGCGAGCAAACGTTTTGAAAAATCAGGGTAGAGCACGAGCAGAGCAGAGCGTTTTTGAATCAAAATTTTAAGAGCAGAGCAGACCCAAAATTAACAAAACTATCTTTAAGATTGGTTTATTGGCGTTTTTCGATATGGAATTACAGGGGGATGCCCAAAATTGCCGAATTTTGTTTCAACCACTTTCTGAGGTCCTGAAGCAAATTTTTTTCACTGTAGGTTGGTGCGTTCTGATTCACCTTGTGGCATTTTCAAGAGTTGTAGTTTCGTTTTCCCCATATTTCGATCCAGACTTGAAAAATCATTTTTGAAAAAATACCGACAAAACTTGCTTCCATTTTCTAAAGTAAGCTCAAAGAAGCCAGTGAAACACTGATAGAAAGTTGGCTTACGTCAAGTCAATATTTGGAGTTTAGTGGGCAAATTCGAGCAAACGTATTTTTCAACAAATTCAATTTAAATTTAATTTCTCTTTATCGGACTTCGGCGATTTTGGCTCATATTTATAATTAAATAGAATATATATTTGTTACACGGATTCGGCCGATTGAGGCTCATTTTTCAACAGAAAATTAAAATATATATCTCCCTTTATCGGCCTTCGGCCAATTCGGGGTCATTTTTCGACAAATTGATTCAAATATAATATCTCCCTTTATCGGCCTTCGACGATTTGAGGCTCATTTTTACAAAATAAATTAAAATTATATTTCTCCTTTATCGGCTTCGGCCATTTGTGGGCTCTTCTTCAACAAAATTAAACTGAATTATTTCTCCTTTATCGGCCTCGGCGATTGGGGCTCATTTTTCAACAAAATAAGTGTTTTAGTAGATGCTGAAATCGAGCTCGATCGCAAGATATTTTTAGGCAATCTCTCAAAATGGGCTACAGAATTTTCCTTCTAATACCCTTAATAAGTTAAACCTTCATACAATCGTGTATAATAAGATCCCCTTAACCCTCTTAATACCTCATACGGTATTAGTAATCCCTCTTAATTTTGCACGCGCAAACCCTTCTTGATATTATCTACCTTGCCCTTGGTTGGTTCGATCCCAAACCCTATTAAATGTTTACCCTTCTAACCCTCAATTTGTACCGAAACCCCCTCCTCAATTATTTGTGCTTTAAACCTAAAAAAATTAGAGAGACCAGAGCATAAAAAATAAATTTTTTAAGGCGAGCAAACAGAATTTTTTTGCTTTAGAACAGAGCAGAGCAGTCAAAATTTATTTTCGGTTTAGAGCAGAGCAGAAGCCAGCGACCGATGAAAAAAAATGGTGCTAGAGCAGGCAAACGATTTCAAAAAATTGCCGACCCTGATCGGAACCAACGATCTTTCAAACTAATTCGCTTCGCTTAAAATGTTTGTGGACAAAAATATTTTAGGCAGAATGCTGTACATTTGGAGGTTACGGGTTAATTGGCTAATTCTTACATTATTTAAAGTCTAGCTCGGAAGATTTCGTTTCCACTTGAAACAGTTTAAGTTATAAAGCTGCTGTTCATGGTTTGAAAGTCCTTATTCATACTAACCTTCTCAAAATCCTATATTTTCGGTGAGTAGACAGCGATTGACTAGTGGTATTTATAGTGAACGCCTTAGTCATGTAACGCACAATTGTGTTCAACTTTCTCGGATCAGACCCCCCTAACCTTGCTTTCGGAAAGTATGATCGCATTTTTTTCCTTCTGTGACCTCAAAATTTATACCAAGTCGGAGAAGTTTTGGATCGTTTTCGATTCGAGAAATTCAACGGGAACTAATTTGAAGAAAAGTTAAAATCCGGCCGTAATTTATTTTTTGATTAATAATTAGGTGGTTCTGAACTGCTAAAAATGCGAAAAACTGCTTTTAAATTGCCTATGTTAAAGCTTAAACATCCAGTCTATTGACATATTCTCGATGAATATTAGCCAACAGGCTTCAGGATATTAATCAGATCAGCCAGTTTGTAGAACTAGCTTTCATCTTGCGTAATAACGTGTGAAAAGTTTTTTGCATAAATCATCCGAGACACATAAGCGAACCTAAGCCCACGGAAATCTATCTCTCTCAGGTTTTATTCGGAAATAACCTAAATTTTAACATAACTGTATAATTAGTACGTCTAACTCAAGGGAACCGTTTTGTCGATAAGTGCTATATTTTTTCTAGCATATGCGATAAACAACCGTTTTTGGAATTGTTCATCGGAAAATCTATCTCTCCTAGGTTAAATTTCAAATATACTCAAATTTTGGAAGGTTAGCTCAAAACATAAAAATCAAGTCGAGCCGTTTTTTCAATTTCGACCCCAAACTCAAAATATGAAGTTTTCAGGTCACGCTAAAATATTCCGAAAAAAATCTGCTTCGATTTTTTCGAATAGGCGCAAAAAGCTGAACCCCTGAGAGAAAGTTGGCTTACGTTAGCCGAAATTTTTGAAGTTTTAGGGATCAAATTGAAACAAACGTTATTTTTCACTTAATTTTGAAAAAAATACTCGGAAAAATTCAAAAAAAAAATTTGTTCTTATTTGGGTGTTTTGTGCTTTCAAACATTACGATTGATTTGGCTGATTTTTATGACATGACGATTTAATAGGAATTTTAAAATAAATTGGTTTTATGTGTTCAAGCTATCTTGTAGAGAATTTTTTTCTGTGTCATTTAAGATTTGATTTATTTTTTTTAAGAAAATTTCAAAAAATCGATTTTAATTTTTCGTGATTACAGGTGATGTTGATCCAGTTCTAGCGAAGCCGTTATGAAGTGCTAAAGGTGATTTTTTGGCCAGTGTGAAATTAAGCGTTTTTCGGGTTGTCATAACGTAAGTGCTCTATAAGGACGAGCCGATTTCGCTCGTTCGTCCTTATAGGAAGCACCGGCAAACTTTCGATGGTCTTATAGCGGACCTGGCAAACTTTTGAAAATTCGTCTTATAAAAAGACAAAAATGTTCAAAATTTTATTTTTGACGACAAAAAAATCTGGAGTCATTTTGTTATGATTTATTCGCGGGAAAATTTGAAGAATCGTCAAAAAGTACAAAAAGAAATTTGTAAAAACTGGGGCAGTGTGTCGCACTATTTCTTCAGCGCTGGTAGATCTCCTGGATTCTGTATTGTGTGTGCCGGAATTCCTCATGTTTCTCGGATCATCTTGGAGTGGTGGCAGTTTCGCTATATGTCCGTGCAGTCCCCCAAGATTCTTTTAAATTAGCAAATGACATGGAGTCACCTAAAATGTTAGGGCCGTATTGCATAAATATCGTTTTTAAAGTATGAATTGATCATTTTCTAATTATTCAAAATATTTAGCTTTATCTCAGGGTTTAAATTTTTTTGTTCTTAGATATTGTTGTATATGTAAAATTTAAAAATAAGGCCCTGTTTGTATTTGTAATGTTCTGATGGTAGTTATTTGCTTCTTTGTTGTAAGTTTTTTTTGTGGTTGGATTCTTGTGGGTTTGTTTTTATAATGTTTCTTCTGGTCTTGCTTTCCTTCTGTTCTCACTTGCGAATACTTTGTCTTTTATAGCCTAACGCAGTTATCTTAGTGTTCTGATGAGTTTGGAGTCGTTCCAAAATTTTAATCCGTTTATTTGGAGGTAAACATTTTGGTCTTCTGCGCTTGCAAGGACTTTTTTCTTATTCCTGTGTTTTGTGAGTATATTCTTTGATGATAGGTGCTATATGTTACTTTTGACCGATTATGTTTTGTGTATAGCGGGATAGTTTGTTTGCTCGCTCTGTATTATCCAGCTTTAATTACATAATATCATGTTCGAGGGGTTGTTCATTTCTTTGTGTAATGTGTTTTTTTGTGTTTATGCCTCTTAATTCGTTATGTATCTTTTATTTGCAAATGTCTCTATTTTCTTGTATTTATGTATCTTATGCGAATGTGTGAGCTTGCGTGTGGTTAAGTATTTAAGGTGTCAGTTCAACGTCTTTATTTATCACTGTTGTTGATATATATTCTATCGCGTATCAACTTTTGTTCGTTATCAATAGGTGTTATGAGTCGCAGATATTTCTTGTCTTTCTTTACGGCAGTTACCAGTGTGTCGATCGTAATTCTTTAAAGTGTAATTCTATTTATTGCATTAGTTCGCATTTTCGACTACTTTGTGTTGAATTTGTTGTCTAGCTTCATCGTGATGCTTTTCTTGTATCGTTAGCAGCAGTAATTATTGTTGTAGCAATTTTCTTGCTTTAGCCTATCAGGCTTGACTGTGTTGTGAGTGACAAGTAAATACCAGTATTCTGACAAAGTTGTGGCTGATGGCGACGTGGTAGTCTCACTAATTTTGTCGTTTTGATTTTTTTTATGAATCGCCAGTACATATTTTTGCATTTCTGCATTCCATGACATGTTTGGCGACTTGTGTATGTATTTTTAGTTCATATTTCTTTGCTTTTGGGAAACATGTTTCTCCTGGCAGAAGTTTCTTACTACTATTATTTTTTTCTATTTGGGAGGAACCATAATAGCATGTTCCTATTTCTAGTGTGTTTGTGTTGGGAAACCCTCGGTATTTGCCAATTTTTTCTACACACGTAATCATGAGTGATCTCTCTTTTTTGCATGTCCGAATTTGTTGTTTGTTTACTATTATCGAATGTTGTATTGTGAATCAAGTCCGTTTCGTAGTGATAATCTGTTGTTTGTTTTAACTTCCATGTGATTAATTCATATCTTATGGTTAAGTGTATGATTATGGGGATATATTAAACGATTCTGGGGTTGCTTTCATCACTGTGTTTGTTGGATAATCTAATAATACACCATTTAAGGACGTAAAGATGAATATATTCTACTTTGTCTGAAGATGATCAATAACCTAACCTTTGGAAGGAGTACTATATGGAATTTATTTCTTTCCCGTCAATAATTCTAAAATTTCTAACGCCATGAAGGGTCGTTTAAATAGATTTTCTTCTCTTTTTTTGCTGTATAATCAATTAACTATTGCCTTGGAAGGCCGTTAATGAAATTTCTTCTTCTTTTTTGGGAAAATTTAATCTAACATAACTTAACGCTTGATAGGATAAATAGGAATTTCTTTACTTTTTTCTGTTAATAATCTAATAATTAACGCACTTGGAAGGCGTTAGAATGATTCTTTCTTTTTTCTCGGTAATAAATCTAATAACTAGCGCGCTTGAAAGACTAAAACGGATTATCTCACTTTTTTCTGGTTAAATAAATCTAATATACTAACGCTTGGAAGGCGTTAAGAATGATTTCTTCTTCTTTTTTTGGTTTAATCCTAAATAACCGTAAGCCCTTGAAGACTACGGATTCTTCTACTTTTTTTGGGTTAATTCTAAATATAGCCTTGGAGGACGTTTAGAATGAATTTCTTCTTCTTTTTTTTAGGTAATAATGCGTAAATACCTTAACGCCTTGAGGACTAAAACTGAATTTCTTTACTTTTTTGCTGGTTATAAAATCTTAAATATCTAACGTTGAAAGGCCGTTAAGAATTGATTTCTTCTTCTTTTTTTTGGTAATATTCATTACTACGCCTTGAAAGGACATAAAGGAATTTCTCTCTAGCTTATTTTTGGTTAATACTCTCTAAATCTAACGCTTGGGAAGGCGTTAGAATGATTTTTCTTCTTTTTTTTCGGTAAATAATTAAATAACTAACCGCCTTGAAGGACTAAACGATTTCTATCTACTTTTTTCTGGTTAAAAATCTAATAATTAAACCTTTTGAGAGGCCGTTGGATGAATTGTTTTCTATCTTTTTCTTGGTAAATAATCTTTTACTACGCTTGAAAGGACTAAACGATTTCTTCTAGTTTTTCTGGTTTAATTAATAATCTAACGCTTCGGAGGGTTGTGAATGATTGTTTCTTTTTTTCTTGTCTAATCTAATAACCTAACGCCTTGAAAGGACTTAAAAACGAATTTCTCCTCTACTTTTTTTTGGTTAATAATCTAAATAATCTAAACGCCTTGAAGGCCGTTAGGAATGAAATTGTTTCGTCTTTTTCTTAGGTAATATCTAATACACCTAAACGCTGAAAGGAATAAAAACGGAATTTTTTACTTTTTTGGGTTATAATTAATAATAACGCCCTTGGGAAGGCGTTGGAAAGTGAAAATTAGCTTTTTTTTTGGTAAATAAATCTAATATTAGCCCTTGTAGGTCAGAAATGGACTTCCTCTATTTTTCGCTGATAAAAATAATCTAAATATTAATTGCTTTGAGGTCATAAAATGGAATTACTTCTTTTTTCTGTAATAAATCTAGATAATCTAATGCTTTAAGGTCAATGAAACTGGATTTCTCTACTTTTAATGTAACATAAATCTAATAATCTAATGCCTTTTAAGGTATAAAATGGAATTCCTTCTACTATTTTTTTGGTAAATTTCTAAATATCTAATTGCTTTTAAGGTTAAAATGGAATTTCCTTTATTTTTCTCGATAACTATCTTAATTCATCTATACTTTTAAGGCTCATTAAAAAATGGAATTTCTTTACTTTTTTCTGGTATACATCCAATAATCTATGGCCTTTTAAGGTCATAAATGGGAATATGTCTCTACTTTTTTGGGTAATAATTAACATTCTTATGGCTTTTCAGGTCATCAAATGGATTTCTTTTTTTGTATAAATAATCTAAATAATCTACTGCACTTTTAAGGGGCATAAATGGATTTCCTTACTTTTTCTGATAATTAAAATCCAATATCTTAATGCCTTTCAAGGCTCATAACAGATTTCTCTACTTTTTTTGGTAATAATCATAATCTAATGCCTTTAAGTCATAAAATGGATTCTCTATTTTTTTGGCTAATAATTCAATCTTATTGCCGATGTTTAAGGTCATAAAAATGGATTTCCTCTATTTTTCCTGTAAATAAAATCTAATAATCTGGATGCCTTTTAAAGGTCATAAATGGATTTCTCTACTTTTTCTGAAATACATCTAATAATTAATGCCCTTTTAGTTATCAACATAGAATTCTCTACTTTTTATCTGGTTAATAAATCTAATAATTAATGCCTTTTAGGTCATAACTGGAATTTACCTTTAACTTTTTCCTGATAATAATCTAAATATCTATGCTTTTAGGTCAGTAAATGGATTGCAAGATGCTGGTGGTCCCAATTTGGAGCTAAAATAGAAACTGCTCGTCTATATAGAGGACCTGAAACTTTTTGAAAGCTGGTTGTCTTGCTTCCGAGCCCGCTGGAAACTTTTTCCACCAAGTGCTGTCCCTTACTGTGCCGTCACTATTAGAGGCACCGTATGCGTATAATTGCAGAAACATGTAAGGAACCTATACTCTTAAAATTTTTCTGGATTATTATTCGAGAGAACTCTAATCTCAATCCTT
>SCLH01001482.1:314688-337657 GCA_004367855.1 Oikopleura vanhoeffeni | reverse complement strand
ATTGATAAAGAATTTAAAATAAAAGATTGGTTTTGTGGTTAAGCTATCTTGTAGAGAGGATTTTTTTCTGGTCATTTAAGATTAGATTTATTTTTTTTTATGAAAAATTTTCAAAAAAATCGATTTAAGGTCAATTTTCGTGATTTTACAGGTAGTATGTGATCCAGTTCTAGCGAAGCCGTATGAAGTGCTAAAAGGCTGATTTCTTTGCAGTTGAAATTAAGCGTGTTTTCGGTATAGTCATAATAATTGCAGACATGTAGGAACCTATAATCCTTAAAATGTTTCTTGGATATTTTTCGAGAAATCTTATCTTCCAATCGTAAAATAGGCATTTAAAACGGGTTCGTTTTAAGCAGTACTGAGAACTTTGAAACATTTGTATTGAACATACATTTTTCAAGGGCTTACAGATTTAAAAGAATTTTAGAAAAAAATATGCTGTTCTACCTTAGTTCAGGCGCTCATGAGAAATTGCCAATTCAAACATTAAAAACATCCGCAAAATTCTCCGTGATTTTTTTTCGAGTCGAGTTTTATAATTCACAGACTGTAGATGTTTGTTTTTAATACACAATTAGATGTTGTGGCTTTTTGATCGAATCTGAACTCATCCTTTTATTGTTTATTATTATACAATATTACTTTTGTAAAGTGAACTAGTTCTGAGCAGGTGTATTCTTCCGACTAGGGTAGAGGAGACAACCCCCCACCAGACAACAATTCGAAAAAAAAATCAATTATTATTTGGAACCTTAATCCGAAATTCTTTATAATGTGCTTGAAAAAAAAATCCTAACGAATCTCGTTTTTTGGCCTTTTTGAATGAGTTTAGGTATGCTCGAGCCACAATGGTGTGCTTCTGTGCTCACAAGGTTTTTTTTTTTCGATAATAATAAAACTTTTATGAAAGATTTTTGGAACTGTACATTAACTGTTAATTTAAGGCGAAACCAATATAAATTAAAGGCTGCCCTAGTTATAACATTTAATTGTTGTTTGATTGATTTGACTCTTTGTTTTAGAATACCGTATGATCAAAAAAGCTATCGGAAAGTGCTTGTCAACTGTGAGTTACTATGCCAAAAAAAATAGGTGCACGATTTCACATATAAACATAGTTTTAAAGTGAAATACTTTGAAAAAATTTCACAAAAATAACGATCAAAGCTTTTTTAATCAATTTAATCTGTATGGCAACTTTTTCAGGTTTGTACTTGTCAAAGAAAAAGTATAAGGCATTTTCTGTTCGAACTTCCTTTGTGCTAATTTCAACACTAAATTTGAATCATTATAAATAATTAAAGTATTTAAAGAACCACACTCTTATTCTACCACAGCGATAGCCTTACTACACCACTCGCTCTACGCCGCACGATAGCGCCACCACACACTAGCCCCACATCCCTACTAGCTCGTACAGCACCACTTTAGTACCTATAGCTATATATATGAGCGGACGGCTGGTAGCGAACCAATATTTGGAGCTTACATTCTTTGGTTCGGCTTTTCTCCTGATTTTTTGCTATGAATGGCATAGGCGTAAAAGTTTACCAATTCTGGATAAAAACGTGTTGCAATAAAAAGTGACATGATCCGAAAAGCAAAGTTTTGTTATCATTGGTACCAAAAACACGTATTCAATTAAAAAATATATCGAACAAAGAAATATTTCGTAATTGTCATATTTACTTTGATATGCTGATTTCCGGCCTAAGCACTTGTTGCATAGGCAGAAGATTAGGCATTTAAAAATGTGATACAGTATACTCCAATATTTGCCACCAACATCCCCTGAGATTTGAAGGGCCTCACAAGTACCTCCCTGACCCTGCATTCTGTTGCTCATACTAACCTTGCTTTAACTGCTATAATATCAAGTTTTTTTCATAGTTTTGATTTTTCAATATAAAGTGAGTGCCCATTAATGGCAGGAACGGCTCATTGTGCAAGCGATTATTTACGGTTTTGATACCTCGTAATCACATAAGTGTTCGTTCAGAGTGAACAGTGCTGTATACATGTTACATATTTTTTAATTATAAGGAAATCCGAATATTCACAAAGTTATGCACGCCAAGTATTAAGTACTGCTTCAACTATTATTGATCAAAAAACTAAAAAATGTCGTCTTTTATTTTTCGACGTTGCATACTATTGTGCTAACATTTTTGGTTATGTTCAAATTGTAGCCTTGAAAAAATATCACGTCAGTACAAAAAATTGTCAGTACTGCGAAATGTAGAAACCGTTTTAACATTGCTCATGTTTAAGCTTGAATTTTTGATTTTTTTGAAGTTTTCTAAAATTATCGAAAAAAAAACAATTCGAAGCAATTCACAACGGGTTTTATATTTTGAGCGTAGCTGAAATTTTTAAAAATCTTTTTGTAACGATTTGTTCAAATAGAGTGGAAAGGTTTGATGCAAGCGTGACCGTCTATCAATGGCACTATTGCCAGTATTATCGATCATTACTTATACTATAGCGATAGCGTAACCCGAATCTACAGCCAGAAGTCAAGAAATTAATGTTTCTAATTCGCGTCAAGATTCAGATCCAAACAACGTTGGTCCGTATATCGTTCTGGTCTTTAGAACAGTTACCTGAAAGTTGGGTAGTCCTAAATAGCGAGATAACGTTATAACGTTTTAAATTTCACCGATGATTACATTTTTTTTAAGTTCAAGAAGTTCGAGACCGCTCCACATTAGATTTTACAGGTACTTGAAGCCTGCTGGACTGTATCTTGGCACGTAATCGGGGCGAGTGGCAAAAAAATTCGCAAGCGGGGGTTCCATTAATATCAAGATCAAAGTTGTGCGTAAGAGGCGTGAAGTTGGAAGGTTTTTAGTAAGAAAGTCCCCCGTGAGAACGTCCGAATTAAAGTTTATCAAAATAAATGTTTTAAAATACGTACATGTTAAAAACTCTTCTTTTTTTTGACAAAAGAACACATTTTCTTGATTAAATATATAAGCCATTTCGAGATATGAACATTTTGATACGTGGAATGGGATTATTAAAAATGACGTCCATATATTTATTTTAAAATTTTTGACTTCCTAATGGCAGTTTCGCCATAAATTTGCATTTTAAAAATGTTCAAAGCGGTCTTTTTAAAATAACATGCCAGAAAGATAAATTCAATGGTGTTCATAAAACATTATAGTAGGGATAGCGTGTAATCGGACGCGACGGGAGGTTTCACTTTTCGCCATTTTCTGCAAAAAATTATTAAAAATAAAATGGGACGTTTTTTTAGTACTCTAGTGTATAAAAGATCATTAATACAATCTTGTACAACCAAAAAACTGAAGTTTATTTATTTTTTATTATATTTGTAAATATGCTGAAGTTGGATACCGGATTCACGTCCTTATTTAAAAGATTTACTGTGGATGAGTTTTAGATCATAATATAAGTCCAACCGCTCTCTATTTGTTCATAAAACTTCCATTCTGTGAATTTTTTTACCAACGACATTAAACCTACTTGCTGTAGTTCCCAGATTTAATTTATTCCACAACAATAATACAATGATTTGATGTTTTTTCACCAACTTTTAGAATTTGAGGCCAATATATACTTTTATAGGAAAAAAGTATATGGAAAAAAAACACGCCAAAATCTATACTGTGAAATACAACGAACCTGCTGGTATTATTTTTTAAACTAAGGTTGTTATCTGATACTTTTAGCTAAAAACTTTATTTTTCGGTTTATTCCGAAAATGGATAACTATTCTCCTGCAAAAAAACTTAAAGATTTAGAAATAATCTTTTGCTATAAAAACTTTTCGAGGAAATTTTCGGAAATCGCCCGGGGGGTGTTTTTTTTAGGGAAATTTGATTTTCCTTCTTTTTTGTTTTCATATAGAATAGGTTTGATTAAACTGACACTTTTAAACTAAAGGCTTGTGTGAGTGATATTTATATGGCACAATAATATTGCATTATGTAGTGTCGTTGGAGTCCACAGAATACGGATAACTTGGCAAAAATTCTTAAAATTTTGATGTGTAAAGTTTAAGAAATAAATAATTTTCAAATTTTTTTTGTTTATTTTTTTCGATAACTCTTACAAGTACCTAACAGAAATGGACAATTGATTATAATATGCATGATTTAATTGAACCAAAAAACAATTTGTTTTTAATATTTAATTATTTAAATGAACTGTAACAAATGATTCAACTATTTCTTTCCCGCCATCAATTCAGGATTTTTAAGTTCTCGGATTGCTGGTGATCAAATATCGTTTTTTCGTCCTGGGAAAGCTGGGCGGTCTTTCATTGACGCTCCATCTGGAATTTTTTAGTAGAAATGACTTTGTTGACTAAACCTTGAAAATAAAATCGTCGGGATTTTTAAGAGGTAGATAAACGTGCCGGAGGGTATGTTTAGCATGGAAATGGTTTTTAAAATAAGCAATAAAACGCTAGAAAAATATTACGGATTATTCTTTTAAAATTTGTTATATATTTGTTAAATATATTTAAACACAAAAGTTTCGCGCCTTCAAAAATCAAAAATATTTAAAAATCCGTACAGAAATATCACTACCTAATCGGGATTAGTCCATATTTGCGTAAGTTATCCTTAACGTGGCGCTACTATCAGGACATACAAGTATTAGAAAATTTCTGTGTGGACGGTTTCAAAAAAACGATCGCGGAGATGAGGTGTCCCTGATTAGATATGTACTGTAGTAATTGATTGAAACGGATAAGTAGGAAAACGATTAATGGTGCTGAAGCGTGTGTCGGTTTAAAGTTATTGGTTGAAATTTAAAGCCCGTTAAAAACTTCCAAGAAATATTTGAAATGTGGAAATTGAAAAAATGACAGTTTAAAAACGATTTTAGAAAATAAACGTTATTTTATAAAGTTTTTTTGACAATTTTTCCTCGGTCGGTGGGTGAATTTTGCCGACCCTGTCCGTCTGAGTTTTCTATGAAAGTCATATAACTGTACGACTTGGGTTAATTTTTTATTAAGGTTTGCTTTATAAAGTTATAATTATTTAGTCAAAATCTTACCTGAAGTTTTCCAAGCTACCGATTAATTTGAAACTATATATTTGTACAGCATTTTCGCATACTCCATGTGATTAGATGACTGGCGACTAATATCGGATTAAATACCAAGTTACCTCTTCAAAAAATTAAACAAGTGAAACTCAAGCCATTTCGGCCGTAAGAAACTTGATTCACTGAAAAGGAAGTACGTAGTTCTGGCTAGTTACAAAAGATTATTCTAGCGGAAACAATGCGATTTAAATTAAAACTGTTCCTGTCCCAACTCCCATGATCGTCACGAGAAAAAGTTTTTACAAAATTGTCAGACAAATTTTTACCCCATTTATAAGATTTCCAGCCGGATTTAAAACGGTTATTTTGGAGCTTGTCATAGAGTAGAGAATGATTAACTACCGCTACTAGGGCTGTTTTTTCATAGCTCCAAAAATATAGTCGGAAACTGGTTCGAAGGATATTTTTGAAAAAATTTGGCCATCATTAAAACCTTTCCAAGCCACGGCCACTAAGAGCCGGTTTTCGGTTTTACCGGAACTATCGTTAACATTCGAAAATACAATTTGCCAAATTCAGCGCCACCGACGCAAAATTCAACATTCTGTTCAAAAATTAAATAAAAGAGTTGATGTCACCCAAAAACAAATTAATTTTGAATATGTACAATGTTCATTGTCAATGTAAGTTAAATTCTTGCTTTCGTTATGTGCAAAATCAAAGTTCCTCCTTTCAATTTTTGTTTCATGTGACACGTTGGAGGAAAAAGTCTTATTTGCGACAAACGCCGCTATTAAGGGAGTGGTCGTCGCTGCATTTGCCCGTTTTCCTCTTCGCAATTTTCAGAATTCAGTAATCTGATACAATCCAACCTACGCACTTCACATGAATGTATAATAAACTTTACCAAAAAAACACTTAAAAAGGCTATCTTTCTCGGTCAGTTTCTCATTTTCATTTATTTTGTGGGTCGGCTCCACAAACCATCAATACGAAGAATAATCTAGAGCGGTTTTTCAAAATTAGCTTTGCCGGACAAAAACTTTAAAAAACGAAATCTGAATCGAGATTTAGAGCCTTTTTCAAAAAGCTATCTCCTCCACCAATTTTCAAGGTAGATTTTCGGTTTATATCTTTATATGTAAGCTCAAAACTAGTTAACAAGAATCTAGAGCGTTTTTTTCGAAATTTTGATCGGACTTCGTTCTGGAGGATATCTATGTGGAGGCAAAATATTGTGAAAAACAGGGTTTGCTAACTTTTTGTCAAGTTTATACTCATAGGAGTTAAAACAATCTTCTAGAGCTCATATTACAATTTTTATTTCTTTTCATTTATAACTTGTAGTCGAAAATAAAACTTATCATCATGTTATCTCTCAGTCACAATTACAAAAAATATTTCTTATTTTTTCCGAACATTTAAAATTTTCAAAACATTTGCACATTTTTTGTCTTTGGACTTCTCCGATTTCTAAAATAGAACCAAAATTCTGAAAAATGTTTGAATATATTACAAAAAAAACAATTAAAAACTATTTTTTCATCAAATTCAATTTGGGTGAGTTTTCAAATATTGAAAAATGATAGTAACCTTCATATGCTCCAGAACGAAGTTGATCAAAATTTCGAAAAAAACGATCTAGATTATTGTTAAACTGAGTTTTGAGCTGACATAGACGTGAAACCGAAAATTATACTTCGAAAAAAAGCTTTAGATTATTCTTCGTATTTATGCGTTCTAGAAGCCTTGACACAAAAAATATAAATGAAAACTGCGGAGTAGATTAGCTTTGTAGGTTTTTTGGTAAGGTTTTTATAACGTTCATGTGGAGTGCTTCATGTGAGGTTGGATTGTATTCAGATTCTGACATTCTGAAATTATTGCGAAGGGTTGTTCGCTCCGTTAAAAGTTTTTGAATTCCACCTTTGCTAGTTTAGCCAGGGATCCGCATCTAAAAAACTTAAAAAAAACAGGCAAATCAGCCGCGTCCACTCCCTAACTGACACGAAATCTTACATTTTTATCTAATCACCGAGTTTGCATGATAATTAAATATTTGTTTTCAGACTGCTTTGATTAATTTTTGTGACTGATAAATTAAGTACAGTAAGTGCCCTCAAAAGGGACACGAAAAAGTGTGGGTCATTATTTAAACAGTTTTAAATCGATTTTGTTCGAGTTTCATAATTTTGAACCTTGCCAGAAATTTTTGTTTTAATTCGTTTATGGTTTTGAATTTTTAAATCCGAATCCCAAGCATTTGTACGTGAAAATGCCTCAAATTTAATCCGCGTTCTTGGATCTGGTTGCGCAATAGCTCATCATCACCTAAATGCATGTTGTTATCATGCTGTTGCCTAAAATTTTCTACAAAATAAAATCGGTGTCAAAAATAGGTTTGCTCTTTTTCTGAAAAGATTTATGTCATAAAATCATCGGGAGCGTTTTGGAAAACGATAAACCTATTTTTTAGTATGTATTTCGTAATCGGCACTCATGGGAACTGAAAAAAAAATATGATGACATGTACAAGAGCTTTCTGACTTTTTGCGTCCATAATGAAACCTTTCAATTATGTTAGGAATTTTACCTTTTAATATTACCCAATGTGTTTTGCTTTTGGGGGTGTTCCCGAGGAGATATCTAAAGAATGGAAGTCCCTGGGCTCTACTTTTCGCGTTATTAAGTTTGAACTTATTTTCGAAGCTCTCATTGATCGAAAGTGTGACAGCCGGTCTTTTTCATGGTCAAAACTCGAACCGAAAATAAGAAAGGGGGGCCTAAAGGAGGAATACAATCTTTTGAGTTGAACTACGTGGGCCCATGGGGATGACTAGTTAATCGCCCCTTTTCAGAAAAAGGTGTAGGGTGCTTTAACTAGCAGACCACTGTATATAGTATAGAAAACAGTATGCCTATTTTTAGTAGCGATTTGAAAAAAAAAAACATGTTAACACCCTTGGTTTAATGGTCAATCCTCTGAGGCATCTTTAGATTTTATTAATTCTCTTCAAAAGTCCCACTTACTAAGCCAATCAAAGCGGGGTGTCAAAATTGTTCGATTTTTACAAATCGATACTAAAAAAGAGGGGGCATACGCATACAGAACTTAATAAATACCTACAGTATGACTAATAAATTACAAATTATTATACGGATGGGGAATGTCCTGTCGTCAGATCGCGGTTGATCAAAGTAGTGAAAATAAAACGATTTGAATCAGGAATTTCAAAGTGCAAATAATGTGTTTAAAGCTTTCTTGTAGAGAATTTTTTTGGCATTTGAGACGTAGGATTTTTTTTTTTTGGATAGAATTTCAAAAAATCTTTGTCAAATTTTGAGAGCTTTATAGCGGGTGTCATGAGCGTTCAGCGCTCTGTATGGAGCTAGACCTAATTTTTTTCAGGTGAAAATCAAGCGTTTTCTAGGAACCCGTTTTTTGGTAGGGGCGTGTGATCCTAATACGTCAAGTTCCGGTCAATTCAAGTTCATCGTAGAGACTTAAATACCCTCCCCCCAAAGAGACACGGACGGAGTCGATTTCGCAATGTACGATTAGCCAACTATGAAGTCAATTGATGTACTGAAAGGTTGCTAGAGCGCGAGGAAAATGGGTCAAATAGATTCACAGGGGTGCGAAGCCAGTTTTCGCTCTAGCGATTTGTTCAGTAATTGACCCCATCTGAGTCTTCAAATGACCAAAAAAAATCCTCTACAAGATAGCTTAAAAAAACATCAATACCTTTTTCACTTTGTTAATGTCCTTATTTCAAATTTAGGGTCAAAATCCCTTATAAGGATTTATAAAACCACGTCTTTTTATTACGAAATCTTTCTGCTTCGTAATAACTTTTTTCAGCGTTATCAAAGATATTGATTAAAGTGCACCCTGGTTAATGAAATGGAATCAATCGTTATCTAAAATTTAGAAGTAGTTTTGTGTTTACTGAATTAAAATAATATAAACTAGGCACTTGAGTCTGGAAAAAGCGATGCTATTACATTAC
The DNA here is from genome assembly GCA_004367855.1 of Oikopleura vanhoeffeni. NCBI lineage: Eukaryota > Metazoa > Chordata > Appendicularia > Copelata > Oikopleuridae > Oikopleura > Oikopleura vanhoeffeni. The sequence continues at coordinate 328,616 of SCLH01001482.1, read as the reverse complement.
ATGAGCACAGTGAATTAGATGCTCAGTGAATCAGTTCACTCAAAACTTATTTTGGACAAGAATAGAGGACCGTCTCCGATGAATAATTTAGTTAATTTCATGAAGAAATTTTTAATTTCGGATAAAGAAGTGTTTTATCAATCAAAATCATGCTACATATAAGTAGGTGTACCAAAAAAATTCAACCAATTTTTACCAAAATTACTGATTACAATTAATAATCAAAATTATTTCCACTTCCATTCCGAGAAAGGTTTTTTCCGTTTTCTACAGTTTTATTTCAAGAGAACAAAATACAAAAATCGAGAAACTTAATTTTTTTGATAAAAAATTCAGTCTGGGATTTTTTACGAGATCAATCATTACGAAAATTGTATGGCTACTGAAATTAAATTTATTCAAAATATCTACAGCACTTTTTGGCTGCCATATTTTTTTCCGATTCAATTGAGAACCGAAAATACCTAATCGTCTCTTTTCAAAAGTAAAAATCGTACCTTTTTTAATCTTGGACGTTATTTATAATTTTTTTTCTTGAAATTAAAGCTGGTTATACAAACTATACAAAGTTTTAGCGAATGAAGAGGGAATCCATGAACATATACAGTATGTGTTTTTTTAGTCCCGAAATGGCAACTTTGCTGTGAAGCCATTTTCGCCAATAAATATGGGTAACTAGGTGGATTATGTTTGAAAGCAGAGTTATCCTCAATACAGGGTTTAAAAAAATAATGGGCCTATTGCCAGTTTAATTTGCGGGAATGTCATTCACAGCAAGTTGGCCATCTAGGGACTAAAAAACACTACGTATCTAATTGACTCGGGACAGGCCCGTTCAAAAAAATATGTTCTACAATTAAAGTTAAATAATTAAATAAAGACGGTTTTTTGGCACTTACTCACTCATTGCCGCACCAATTTTTTGATGCACAAGATTCTGTCAAAGGAGGCGGCGGTAATAACGTGAAAACGCGGCAGCCAATAACAGGCGCGCGAGTTTTCCCGCAAAATATTTTATCTAATTATTTAGTTTTAGAAGCACGTGATTAATGAGAGGGAGACATAATTTCCCACGATCGATCTGAAGAATGGAGTGGATTGTAGTTGGCCTCACAGTGACTGTACGAGTAATAGAAAGACTTTCATAGTTAATCTTTAAGCATAATCAGTGAAAAAAATCTGATTATCAATACGTAAAGCATATTACTTTAGGTAATGTAATACAGCAAGTTGAGTATTTTCCGATACAATTACTGGGCTAAGTGAGCTGACAGGGCAACTCTCCATAATTCTTCCGCTTTTTCATTCTATCGTATTTTTTAAGCTTAAAATTGTTTGGTTCACGGTAAAATGATTTTTTCGGTTAAAAACAAGGAATTCCCGCTTTGGTAAACCTCGGAAGTACCTCCCAGTTAACACAGAGAGCAGTTTAAATCAATAACCTACTTCCCCGTTCGACTGTGTATGTTACAAAATGTGAAAATATTGTTGTTTTGTTAAATTAGGATAAAATTGGCAAGGGAAAAACCATCAAAAAGTGTCAAATAAACTGCATTTAAAGATCATAAGAAATTTCGTTAATGGCGGGTTTTTATTAATACAAAATGTTGAATATTCAAACCCGTTTTTTACCCCATTTTTAGAACACAAAAAATACAATTTGAAGTTATTAATGTTTATATTTTTCCAGCGGATCGGCTGTCTGTTTCTGTTTGTCGAGCCAATCGAAATTGATCGCCTTATGTGTTAAATATTTCTCAAATTAAAGATATAAAAAATATATGTCTTCTTTCAGTGGCCCACGTGATTGTAGCCCAATTAGATTCATTTTTTTTACCAAACACGCTATCTAAAGCGAGAAAAAACATCGCACTTCAAGCCGATAGGTAAAATAATTTTAAACTTTTTGTTGAAAAATATTACGAAGGAATTCCTGTATCATTAAAGCACAAAATAATATTCCGTTGAATCGGAAAGCTGATAAATTGTCAAAAAGCCAAACTATCAAAGTTAAGGGTATCCCGGTTCTTAATTTGACAATACTCTCTCTCGATGAAATATGTAGCCTAAACCGGCTTCATTGTAGATAGCGAGTGTAAGGAACTATGCCTTCATAACATTGGCGATAAAAATGTGTCAAAAGTTTTTTGCATGCATCACACTCCGCGGACACATAAGCGAGACTAACCAAACGGAAATCTATCTCTTCTCAGGTTTTATTGTTGAAATAACCTAAATTTTCATCATACAACCGTGTATAATAAGTCATCAACTTATAGGAACGGTTTTGCGATAAGTCCTATATTGTGTTTTCTAGCATCATATTGCTATATAAAATTTTTGGATTTTTCATCGGAAAATCTATCTCCTCCTAGGTTAATTTCAAATTTCTAAATTTGCAAAGTAGAACTCAAAACAAAAACTTCATAGGAGCGCTTTTTTTTAATTTCGACCCCAAACTCAAAATGATGAATTTTTCAGGTCACGCTAGAACAAAATTCCGAAAAAAAATGTCTTCGATTTTTTCGAAAGTGCCAAAAGAAAGCTGAAACCCCCTGAGAGAAAGTTGGCTTACGTTAAGCCGAAATTTTGAAGTTTTAAGGCAAATTGAAACAAACGTTATTTTTCCACTTAATTTAAAAAAATACTCGAAAATGTAAAAAACCACGTCATTCCGTCAGAGATAAACGTAGGCAAACCTCCACTTCTTGGTGTACGGAAAAATTATGAAAAAAAACAGAAAATTGTTTAGAATTAACTTTACCTTTAAATTTTTTCATCGATATATATGTCTGAAAACTAAGAAGTTTATCACGGACCAAAAAGCAGTTCGGCTATCAGTTGAGCGACTGTCGTAAGGTCACATGTTTTGAGTGTGTTCCCAAGGACTCTCCATATTTTTTTTTTTAAAAAAATTTGTTCATAATTTTTCAATCAAGAATTTGGCAACAAGATTTTATGTTCAAAAGCACAATCTTGAAATATTTTTAATTCGCATAGTAAAATAAAAATGTTTTTTCGGTTGCTGGTGTTTAACACTTGCAGGCAGACATTGTGAAGGAATCATCCCTTGACAATTATTAATCAACAATTTCCATTTTTTTTAAATCTACATAAAAGGAGGTAAAAAAACTCGCAAAACCCAAGGTCTGTTTTTTTAGACGATTAAAATGGAATGGTGAATAAGTCGCAATCGGCCAACATATGATCTTTTTGGAAATTCTGAGCCGTTTTTTTTAATTATCTTTTCACGGACATTAACCAAAAATTGCGGTTTTTAAACAAGAAAAAACATCGAAAATTACTGGTAAAATCGGAAATCAAAGAAATAATCTCAACGAAATGAAATGAAACCGTTCTCTAAAAACAATCGAACTAACCCGTTTTACGGCCTGTTGCAGGTGTTATTCAAGGCGGTGGTGTTTTTCGGTTACCAATTTTTTTTTTTTGCAATTTGAAACATTTTCAAGCTCTTAGATCCCTGCACGATAAAGGTACAGTAGAATCCGTTACCCTGTCCTATTAACAGCATTTGCAAATTTTAGCGCTTTATGGAAACGCTACTATGTAGGCTTTGAAAGTAACAAATTCAAATGTTCAGCTAACATTCCATTAAAACTAGCCTTTTTTTTTTTAGTTTTGTGGTAAGCCGAAAAATACCGCCCGCCGGTTAAATCAAACTATGTTCTTAATTACCCTAAAAGTTTCTAAACGCTCGGATGCTATATCAAAAGCGTCGAGATTAAGAATCAAATAAATTGTAAAAGCTCCACCTTCGTCGTAAATATATCTTTACTAAATTATTCATTGTTTGCCATGCACTCTTCGTAACAGTCTCGGCCCCGAGCATGAAGCAATTGAAACTAAAAAAATTCATTGAAAAAATTATAATAAAAATGACATTATTGATTTGGAAAGTTTCAAAATTGGTAAGTAGCTTTTTTTTAACTCAACGCCCACCCTACTCCAAGAATTTTTCTCGAAGGACCATACCATAGTATAAACACATGGCTTTTTTGCTATGTGTAGCCAATTAAATAGCAACAAAACATTAGGGATTAGTTTTTGGATGCGTGAGTACCATGGTGACAAATGGAGTTTTTGAGATCCGAATCCGCACATACGGAATTATTGTCGCTATTTGGGTTCATGATATAACTTTCACTCGTTCCGCGCTGCAAGCGCCTGGTGTTTCGATTGCCATTTCGTTCTCTTACCGGGACAAATAAACAGTATAGTTGTCTCCAGAAAAGGACGCGTCTTAAAAATTTTAAAGGTACTATCTACGAAAAGTAATTTACTATGCTTAAAAAGTTAAAGTATGGTCAATAAAATCAAGGAATTCTGTATGAACAATTCTGATTCTCACCAAAAATAAAAAAGCCTAAAAGTGGTTCTTTGTATATAAGAACAGCAGAGATTGTTGCCATATCGTCCTTATTTTACAAAATGCTTGACAAGTCCATTGTCAATAATACAAATTATATTGCCAAAAAATAATGGAAGACCTTTTTTTGCTCTTCACCGATATTTTAACGAAAAGAGTGGAACTATAAGATATTTCTTAGAAAAAGTAAACGTTTGGATATGTGTTCTTACAGAGGGACTGACTAAGAAAAAAGTGAAGGCTTTGGCTATACTTGTCCATATTGTTTATAGCAGGGTTGCCTTATAGACGCACACTACAGTACTTTTTCTCCAATAATTTAGACCTTCTTTAATAATTTTGCGGAAACTTCAAGGTTAACTAGTTTCCAATGTTTGTAGATCGGTAATGGGACGCGCGGAACATTGCATTCATTTCCCGTACTTAGTGCAGCACTTAGTTATTGAACTGAAAAATCCTCGGAAAAATCAGGAAACAAAGTTAAAACTAAAGCATTCAAAGTGATAAAAAACATGATGATGCAATTATAATTGGCCAAGCCGTAGCGACCCGGGTTGGAACTTAAATTATCTGGGAACACTGTGTTGAAAAAGGAATAAGAAATACAATCTAGAATTGAAAGAAATTGAGTGTCCGGAGAACCCCTAAGGTTATTCAAAACAAAGGCACGATCATTAACAAATTGTTAAAATCAAGTGCCTATAGAAAAATCTTTTCGAAATAACTTGCATTTTGTGTTTTCAATAAAACATCCATTGAAATTAAATTTATGAAACAAGCGTAATTGACTCAATTAGATGGAAGAAAATAAAGCTACGTTTTTGTCAGCGTTGACCGAGGTTTTAGGAAGAATAATCTCTACTCTTTTGTCATAGGCAATTTAAAAAACGGGGTTTCGTTTTAAAGCAGTAGCTGAGAACTTTTGAAAAAACATTTTGTATTGAACATAACATTTTTTCAAGGGCTACAATTTAAAGAATGTTTAGAAAAAATTATGCTGTTCCTACCTTAGTTCAGGCGCTATGAGAAATTCGCAATTCAAACATAAAAACCTTCGCAAAATTCTCCGGAATTTTTTTCGATCAGTTTTTTAGTTTTAAATACAGATGTAGAATGTTTGTTTTTAAATACACAATGTAGAATGTTTGTGGCTTTTTTGATCGAATCTAACCATCTTTTATTGTTTTATTATTATAAATATTACCTTTTGTAAAGTGAACTAGTCTGAGCAGGGTATTCTCCTGACTAGGCGTATGAAGGAGACAACCCCCCACCAGACAACAATACACCTAAATATTTGGAGTATACATTTTTGGTCGACTTTTTTTCTCCTATCTTTTGCTATGAAAATGCATAGGCGTAAAAAGTCTACCAATTTGGATAAAAAACGTGTGCAATAAAAAGTGACATGTCCGAAAAATGCAAAGTTTGTTATATTGGTTACCAAAAAACCGGTTTCAATTAAAAATATATCGAACAAGAAATATTTCGTAAATTTGTACACTTTTCATAGCAAAAGATAGGCATTTTAAAAAATGTTGACCAAAAATGTATACTCCAAATATTTTGCCACTCAAACTCACCTGAGATTTGAAAGGGCCTCACAAAAGCTACCTCCCCTGGACGTCATGCTTGCTCATATAACCTTGCTTTAAACCTGCTATAAATAATCAAGTTTTTTCATAGTTTTGATTTATTCAAATAAAGTGAGTGAACCCATAATGGAGGAACCGCTAAATGTGAACACGATTATTCTACGTTTGATAACCCTCGTAATCAAAATTTTTTTCAGTCGAACAGTTGCTGTTATCATGATACAATATTTTTAAATTTATTTAAGGAAAATTCCGAATAATTCACAAAGTTATTGCACAGCAAGTTATTAATTAACTGCTTCAAACTTAATTATCTGATCAAAATAACGTTAAAAAATGTCATTTTTATTCTTCGTTGAACTATTGTTGCTAAACATTTTTTGGTTATGTTCAAATTGTAGCCCTTGAAAAAATATCACGATCAGTACAAAAAAATTGTCAGCTACTGCTAAAAATGTGAAACCGTTTTTAAAATTGCTCATGTTTAAGCTTGAACTTTTTGATTTTTTTGAAGTTTTAAAATTATCGAAAAAAAACAATTCGAAGCAATTTCACAAACGGGTTTTAATTTTTGAGCAGTAGCTGAAAATTTTTTAAAAATCTTTTTGTACTGATTTTTCCAAATAAGAGTGAAAAGTTTGATCACGTGACCGGAAATCAGTGATGGCATTTGCTCAGTATTACCGATATTACTTATAATATATGCGAATTAGCGGTAAACCTGAAGTCAATCACCAGAAGTCAAGAAAAATTTATGTAATTCTAAATTCGGTCAAGATTCAGATCAAAACAAACGTTTGTCGCTATATCGTCTGGTGCTTTAAGAACAGATACCCCTGAAAGTGGGTAGTCCTAAAAACAGCGAAATAAACGTTGATAAGCGTTTTAAATTTCACCCGGGATGATCAAATTTTTTTTAAGTTCAACGAAGTTTCGAGAACCGCTCCCATTAAGATTTTACAGGTACTTGAGCCGCTGACTCTGATATCTTGACAGTAATCGAGTGGCGAAAAATCGGCAAGCTGGGTTCCATTTATCAAGATCAAAAGTTGTGCTATAGCGTGAAGTTGGAAGGTTTTTAGTAAGAAAAGTCCCCCGTGAGAACGTCGAATTAAAGTTTATCAAATAATGTTTTAAAAATACGTACATGTATAAAAACTCTTTTTTTTTGACAAAGACACATTTTTCTGATTAAAATATAAAGCCATTTTCGGGATATGAACATTTTGATACGTTGAATAGGATTATTAAAAATGACGTCCTATGTTATTTTAAAATTTTTGACGTTCTAATAGGCGTTTAGCCATAATTTGGCATTTTAAAAAAATTTCAAAGCGTCTTTTTAAAATAACATGCCAAGAAAAATAAATTCAATGGTGTTCTATTAAACCTTATAGTAGAGAGCGTTTAATCGGACGCGAACGAGTTTCAACTTTTAGCCATTTTCTTTCAAACAAATTATTAAAAATAAAATGGGAGCGTTTTTAGTACTCTAGTGTATAAAAAAATTCATTATATACAATCATATACAACCAAAAATGCTAAATTTATTTATTTGTAAAAAATGGCTGAAAGTTAGATACCGTTCACGTCCTTATTAAAGATTAACTGTGGATGATTTTTAGGATCAAATAAAGGTCCACCGCTCTCTATTTGTTCATAAAACTTCCATTCTGTATAATTTTTTACCAACGACATTTAACCTACTTTGCTGTAGTTCCCCAGATTTAATTTATTCTCACAACAATAATACAATTGATTTGATGTTTCTTCACCAACTTTAGAATTGAGGCCAAAATATACTTTTATGGAAAAAAGTATATGGAAAAAATTTAACACCCCAACATCTATACTGTGAAATACAACGAACCTGCTGGTTATATTTTTTAAACTAAGGTTTTTTATCTTGAACTTTTTAGGCTAAAATACTCTTATTTTCAGTTTATTCCGAAAATATGGATAACTATCTCCTGCAAAAAAACTTTAAAGATTTAGAAATAATTCTTTTGTATAAAAACTTTCGATGAAATTTTCGAAAATCCCCGTCAGGAATGATTTCTCTTTGTATTCATATAGAATAGGTTGATTAGAACTGACACTTTTAACCTAAAGGCATTTTATATATATTTATATGCACATAATATTGCATGTATGTCTTGAGGTCCACAGAATACGGATACTGGCAAAAATTCTTAAAATTTTGATGGTAAAAGTTTTTAACGAAAATAAATAATTTTCAATTTTTTTTTTAATTTTTTCGAAACTCTTACAAGTACCTAACAGAATATGGACAATTGATTATAAATTGAATGATTAATTGACCAAAAAACAATTTGTTTTTAATATTTTAATTATTTAAAAATAGAACTGTAACAAATGATTCAACTATTCTTCCGCCATCAATTCAGGATTTTTAAGTTCTCGGATTTGCTTGATCAAATATCGTTTTTCGTCCTGGAAAGCTTCGTCTTCATTACGCTCCATCTGAATTTTTTAGAAATGACTTTGTTGACTAAACTTGAAAATAAAATCGTCTGGGATTTTTAAAGAGGTAGATAAAACTTGGCCGGGGTATGTTTAGCATGGAAATTGTTTTAATAAAATTAGCATAAAACGCAGAAAAATATAAGGATATTCTTTTAAAATTTTTGTATAATAATTTGTAAATATAGTTTAACACACAAAAGTTTCGACTCCTTCAAAAATCAAGAATTTAAAAATCCGTACAGAAATATACTACCCTAATCAGGGATTAGTCATATTTCGTAAGTTATCCTTAACGTGGCGCTACTATCAGACATACAAGCTATTAGAAAATTTCTGTGTGGACGGTCAAAAAACGATCGCGGAATGAGGTTTCCCTGATTAGTATATGTACTGTAGTAATATGACTTGAAACGGATAAGTAGAAAACATTAATGTGCTAAAGCTTGTCGGTTTAAAGTTATTGGTTGAAATTTAAGCCCCATGGTTAAAACTTCCAAAAAATATTTGAAAATGTTGAAATTGAAAAAAATAGTTTAAAAAACGATTTTTAGAAAATAAACGTTATTTTATAATATTTTTTGACAATTTTCCTCGGGTCGGTGGATGAAAATTTTGGGTCCGTCTGAGTTTTCTACTGAAAGTCATATAACTGTACTACTTTGGTTAATTTTTATTAAGGTTTTCTTTATAAAGTTATAATTATTTAGTCAAAATCTTACCTGAAAGTTTTCCAAGTACTCGATTAACTTTGAACTATTTTTGTACAGCATTTTCGATACTCCATGTGATTTAGATGGACTGGCGACTAATAATCGGATTAAAAATACCAAGATACATCTTCAAAAAATTAAACAAGTGAAAACGCAGCCATTTCGGCCGTAAGAAACTGATTCATGAAAAGTAAGTACCGTAGTTCTGGCTAGTTCAAAGATTATCTAAGCGGAACAAATGCGATTTAAAATTAAAACTGTTTCCTGTCCCAACTCCCAGATCGTCACGAGAAAAAGTTTTACAAAATTTGGTCAAAATTTTACCGCATTTAATAAGATTCTCCAGCCGGATTTAAAACGGTTATTTTGGAGCTTATCATAGAGTAGAGAATGATTAACTACCGCTATCTAGGGTCTGTTTTTTCATAGCCTCCAAAAATATAGGTCGGAACTGGTTCGAAGGATATTTTTGAAAATTTTGGCCATCATAAAACCTTTCAAGCCACGTGCCACTAAAGAGCCGGTTTTCGGTTTTACCGGAAAATATCGATTAACATTCGAAAAATACAATTTGCAATTCAGCGCCACCGACGCAAAAATTCAGTTCAAAAAATTAAATTAAGAGTGATGTCACCCAAAAAAATAATTTTGAATATGTACAATGTTACATTGTCAATGTAAGTTAAAATCTCTGCTTTCGTTTATGTGCAAAATCAAAAGTTTCCTCCTTCAATTTTGTTCATGTGACACGTTGGAAAAAGTCTTATTTGCGACAAACGCCGCTTTAAGGGAGTGGTCGTCGCTGATTTGCCCGTTTTCTCTTCGCAATTTTCAGAATTTCAGTAATCTGACATAATCCAACCTACGCACTCACATGAATGTATAATAAACCTTACCAAAAAACACTAAAAAGCTATCTTCTCCGTCAGTTTTCATCATTTTCATTTATTTTTTTGTGTCTGGCTCCAGACCATCAATACGAAGAATAATCTAGAGCGGTTTTTCAAAATTTAGCTTTTGCCGGACAAAAACTTTAAAAAACGAAATCTGAAATCGAGATTTAGAGCCTTTTTCAAAAAGCTATCTCCTCCAGCAATTTTCAAGGTAGATTTTCGGTTTATACTTTATATGTAAGCTCAAAACTAGTTTAACAATAATCTAGAGCGTTTTTTTCGAAATTTTGATCGGGCTTCGTTCTGGAGGCAAAATATGTGAAAAACAGGGTTTGCTAAACTTTTTGTCAAGTTATACTCATAGGAGTTAAAAAAATCTTCATAGAGCTCATTTACACATTTTTATCTTTTCATTTATAACTTGTAGTCGAAAATAAAAACTTATCATCATGTTATCTCTCAGTCACAATTGAAAAAAATATCTTGATTTTTTCCGAACATTTAAAATTATCAAACATGCCACATTTTTTGACTTTTGACTTCTCCGATTCTAAAATAGAACCAAAATTCTTAAAAATGTTTGAATATATTTACAAAAAACAATAAAAACTATATTTTTCATCAAATTCAATTTTTTGAGTTTCAAATATTGAAAAATTATAGTAACCTTCATATGCCTCCAGAACGAAGTCTGATCAAAATTTCGAAAAAACGATCTAGATTATTGTTAAACTAGTTTTGAGCTTACATATACAGTATAAACCGAAAATATCTTCGAAAAAAAAGCTTTAGATTATTCTTCGTATTGATGGTCTAGAGCCTGACACAAAAAATAAATGAAAATGATGAAAACTGGCGGAGTAGATAGCTTTTTAGTGTTTTTTGGTAAGGTTTATTATACGTTCATGTGAGTGCTTCATGTGAGGTTGGATTGTATCAGATTCCTGACATTCTGAAAATTATTGCGAAGAGTTGTTCGCTCCGTTAAAAAGTTTTTGGAATTCCACCTTTGCTAGTTTAGCCAGAATCCGCATCTAAAAACTTCAAAAAACAGGCAAATCAGCGACGTCCACTCCCTTAACTGACACGAAAATCTACATTTTTATCTAATCACCGAGTTTGCATGATAATTAAATAATTTTCTTTTCAGGACTGCTTTGATTAATTTTGTGACTGATAAATTAATTACAGTAAAGTGCCCTCAAAAGGACACGAAAAAAGTGTGGGTCATTATTTAAACAGTTTAAATCGATTTTGTTCGAGTTTCATAATTTTTGAACCTTGCCAGAAATTTTTGTTTTAATTCGTTTATGTTTTGTAATTTTAAATCCGAATCAAAGCATTTGAATACGTGAAATGCCTCAAATTTAATCGCGTTTGACTCTGGATGCGCCAATAGCTTCATCATCACCTAAAATGATTGTGTTATCATGCTGTTGCCTAAATTTTCTACAAAATAAAATCGGGTCAAAAAATAGTTTGGCTCTTTTCTGAAAAATTTATCATAAAATCATCGGGAGCGTTTTGGAAAACGATAATCTATTTTTTAATTGTATTTCGTAATCGGCATCATGGAACTGAAAAAAATATGATTGACATGTACAAGAGCTTTCTGACTTTTTGGTACATAATGAAACCTTTCAATTATGTTAGAATTTTACCTTTTAAATATTACCCAATGTGTTTTAGCTTTTGGGGTGTTCCCCGAGGAGATATCTAAAGAATGGAATCCCTGGGCCTCTACTTTCGCGTTTAAGTTTGACCTTATTTTCGAAGCTCTCATTGATCGAAGTAGTGACAGCCGGTTTCTCTCATTGGTAAAACTCGAACACGAAAATAGAGGCCTAGAGATCCCAATCTTTGATGAACTACAGTGGGGCCCCATGGGGATGACTAGTTAAATCGCCCCTTTTTCAGAAAAAGGTGTAGGGGTGCTTTAACTAGCAGACCACTGTATATAGTAATAGAAACAGTATGCCTATTTTTTAGTAGCGATTTGAAAAAAAAAACATATTAACACCTTGGTTTATTATTGGTCAACCGAGAGCTATCTTATGATGATTTTATTTAATTCTCTTCAAAAGTCACTTCTAAGCCAATCAAAAGCGAGGTGTCAAAATGTTCGCTTTTACAAATCGATACTAAAAAGGGGCATACGCATACAGAATAACTAATAAATACTACAGTATGACTAATAAATTACAAACATATATACGATGGGAATGTCCTGTCGGTCAGATTCGCGGTTGATCAATAAGTTAGTTGAAAATAAAACGATTTGAAATAAGGAATTTCAAAAGTGAAAAATGTTTTTAAGCTTTCTTGTAGAGATTTTTTTTTGGTCATTCTAAGACGTAGGATTATTTTGTTTTTGAATATTTTCAAAAAAAATGGATTTTTCGGTCAAATTTTCGAGATTTTATAGGGGGTCATGAAGCCTGTTCCAGCGACTCTGTATGAAGAGCTAGAGCGCTAATTTTTTGGCAGGTGAAAATCAAGCGTTTTTTATGAAACCTTTTTTTGGCTAGGGCCTCAAATACCCGGTCAAAGTTTAATTTCAAGTTCATCGTAGAAACTTAAACCCTCAAAANAACCGGAAGGATCGACTTTCTGATGTATTAGCAACTATGAGTCAATTACGTACTGAAAGGTTGCTAGACCGCAAAAACTGGTCAAATTTTTGAGATTTCACAGGGGGTGCTGAAGCCAGTTTTTGCGCTCTAGCGATTTTTCAGTAATTGACCCATAGTTGCTCATACGTTCATCAAAAATGCGACCCTTCCGGTTCATTTGAGGGTACTTTCAAGTTTCTACGATGAACTTGAAATTGACTTTGAACTTTTACCGGTTATTTAAGGTCGACCACGTGGTCGCTAGCCCTAGCCAAAATAAAATGGTTTCCTAAAAAACGCTTAATTTTCACCTGCCAAAAAATTAGCGCTCTAGCTCTTCATAAAGAGTCGCTTGAACTGGCTTTATGAGTCATGACCCCCTGTAAAATCTCGAAAATTTGACCGAAAAATCGATTTTTTTGAAAATTTTTCAAAAACAAAAAAAATTCTGAGTCTTCAAATGACCAAAAAAAATCTATACAAGATAGCTTAAAAACATCAATACCCATTTTTCACTTTTTTAATTCCTTATTTCAAATCGTATAAGGGTCAAATCCCTTATAAGGATTTATAAAACACGTCTTTTTATTACGAAATCTTTCTGCTTCGTAATAACTTTTTCAGCGTAATCAAAGATATTGATTTAAAGTGCACCCTGTGTTAATGAAATGTATTATTCAATCGTTATCTAAAATTTAGAAGTAAGTTTTTGTGTTTACTGAATTAAATAATATAACTAGCACTGAGTCTGGAAAAAGCGATGCTTTACATTACATGAGCACAGTGAATTAGATGCTCAGTGAATCAGTTCACTCAAAAACTTATTTTGGACAAGAATAGAGGACCGTCTCCGATGAATAATTTGTTAATTTCATTCAGAAATTTTAATTTCGTGATAAAAGAAGTGTTTTATCAATCTCAAAATCATGCATAACTTAGTAGGTGTACCAAAAAAATTCAACCAAATTTTACCAAAAATTACTATTTCAAATAATAATCAAAATTATTTCCACTTCCATTCCGAGAAGGTTTTTTGCCGTTTTCTACAGTTTTATTTCAAGAAGAACAAAATATCAAAAATCGAGAACTAATTTTTTGAAAAAAATTCGTCTTGGGGATTTTACGAGATCAATCATACAAAAATTGTATGGCTACTGAAATTAAATTTATTCAAAAATATCTACAGCACTTTTTGGCTGGCCATATTTTTTCCGATCAATTGGGAAACCGAAAATACCTAATCG
>SCLH01001482.1:277240-314679 GCA_004367855.1 Oikopleura vanhoeffeni | reverse complement strand
ATATCCCTGAAATTGTTGATAATTATGTTGCAACCTAAATTATAGCAACCACCGAATACACGTAAAATTATAAATTTGCTTATATCCATCAATTATCGGACGTTGTCTAACAGACCACAAGCGAATTTGAATTAGCTTGATTTTCGCTAAGATTTTTACAGCAAAGTATTTTGAATAAGTTTTACGATAAAACAAATATAAGTTATGTCACGTGACCGAGTTTTAGGAAGAATATTTGAACGTTTCTCGTGTATCGAAATCAAAACACTAGTGGAATTCTTCGTAATGAAGTTACATAAAAGTGTTTTGGTTATATTATATAACCCAAAACACTTTTATTAATAGTAACTTCATTATCGAATAAGATTCCCAACTAGTGTTTTGATTTCGATATACGAGAAATCGTTCAAACAATATTCTTCCTAAAACCTCGGTCAAGTGACAAAAACGTAGTCTTATTTTCTTCCATCTAATTTGAGTCAATTAGCTTGTTTCATAAATTTAATTTTCAAATGGATGTTTATTGAAAACACAAAATGCAAGTTATTTCGAAAAGATTTTTCTATACACTGATTTTACAATTTGTAATGACGTACTTTGTTTTGAATAACTTGGGGTTCTTCCGGACACTCAATTTCTTCAATTCTAATTGTATTTCTTATTCTTTTTCAACAAAGTGTTCCCAGAAATTAAAGTTCACAACAAACCCCGCTACGCTTGGCCAATTATATGCATCATCAACGTTTTTATCACTTAATCTTTAGTATTTAACTTTGTTTCCTGATTTTTCCGAGGATTTCAGTTCAATAACTAAGTGCTGCACTAAGTACGGAAATGAATGCAATGTTCCGCGTTCCCATACGATCTAAAACATTGAAACTAGTTAACCTTGAAGTTTCCGCAAAATTATAAAAGAAGGTCTAAATTATTGGAAAAAAGTACTGTAGTGTGCGTCTATAAGGCAACCCTCTATAAAAACAATATGGACAAGTATAAGCCAAAGCCTTCATTTTTTCTTAGTCAGTCCCTCTGAAAAACAATATCCAAAAAGTTATATTTTTCTAAAAATATCTATAGTTCACCTCTTTTCGTTAAAATATCGGTGAAGAGCAAAAAAAAGGTCTTCATTATTTTTTGGCAATAATAATTTGTATTATTGACAGGACTTGCAGCATTTGTAAAATAAGGACAATATGGCACAATCTCTGCTGTTCTTATATACAAAAACCACTTTTAGGCTTTTTATTTTTGTGAGATCAGAAATTGTTCATACGATAATTCCTGATTTTTTGACCATACTTTAACTTTTTAAGCTATAGTAAATTACTTTTCGTAAGATAGTACCTTTAAAATTTTTAAGACGCGTCCTGCTAGAGGACACTATACTGTTATTTTTCGCGTAAAAACGGAATGGCAACTCGAAACACCGGCGCTGCAGCGCGATAGCGACAGGAGTGAAGATTAGTGGATATTCATGTGACGCAAAAATATCACAATAATCGCGTATGTGCGGTATTCGGATCTCAACTCCATTGTCACCATGGTACTCACCATCCAAAATAACTAATCCTATGTTTTTTGCTTATTTAATTGGCTACACATAGCAAAAAGCCGTGTGTTTATATCATGGGTATGGTCTTCCGAGAAAAATTATTGAGTAGGGTGGGTTGAGTTAAAAAAAAGCTACCTTACCAATTTTGAAACTTTCAAATCAAATATGTCATTTTTATTATATTTTTTCAATTAATTTTTTTTAGTTTCAATTGCTTCATGCTCGGGCGAGATGTTACGAAGAGTGCATGGCAATCAATGAAAAATTTAGTAAAATATTATTTATCGACGAAGGTGGAAGCTTTTACAATTAATTTGATTACGTTAATCTCGACGCTTTTGATATAGCATCCGATGCGTTTAGAACTTTAGGGTAAGTTAAAAACATAAGTTGAATAACCGGCGGCGGTATTTTTCGCTTACCACAAAATAAAAAAAAGGATAGTTTTAATGGAATGATTAGCTGTGAATTTGAATTTTGTTACTTTCAAAATGCTACATAAGTAGCGTTTCCAAAAGCGCTAAAAATTTCGCAAATGCTGTTAATAGGACAGGGTAACGGATTCTACTGTACATTTATCGTGAAGGGATCTAGAGCTTTGAAAATGTTTCAAATTGCAAAAAAAAATTTTGGTAACCGAAAAACACCACCGCCTTGAATAACACCTGCAAGCAGGCCTGTAAAAACGGGTTGGGTTCGATGTTTTAGAACGGTTATTTCATTTCGTTGAGATTATTTCTTTGATTTCCGATTTTACGAGTAATTTCGATGTTTTTTTCTGTTTAAAAACCGCTAATTTTTGGTAAATGTCCGGTGAAAAAGATAATTAAAAAAACGGCTCAGAATTTCAAAAAGATCATATGTTGCCGATTGCGACTTATCACAATTCCATTTAACGTCTAAAAAAAACAGACCTTGGGTTTTGCGAGGGTTTTTTACCTCCTTTTATGTAGATTAAAAAAAATGGAAATTTGTGATTAATAATTGGTCAGGGATGCATTCCTTCACATGTCTGCCTGCAAGTGTAAACACCAGCAACCGAAAAAACATTTTTATTTACATGCGAATAAAAAATATTTTCAGGATGTGCTTTTGAACATAAAATCATTGGTTGCCAAATTCTTGATTGAAAATTATCGACAAAATTTTTGAAAAATATGGAGAGCTCCTTGACACTCAAAACTATGTGACCTTACGACAGTCGCTCAAGCTGATAGCCGAACTGCTTTTGGTCCGTGATACTTCTTAGTTCTTCAGAAATATATATCCGATGAAAAAGAATTTAAAGGTAAAGTTAATCTAAAAATTTTCCTGTTTTTTTCATAATTTTTCCCGTACAACCAAAAAGTGGAGGTTTGCCTACGTTCAATTCTCGACGGAAATGACGTGGTTTTACATTTTCCTAGTATTTTTTTAAAATTAAGTGGAAAAATAACGTTTTCTTTCAATTTCGCCCCTTAAACTCAAAATTTCGGCTTGACGTAAGCCAACTTTCTCTAAGTGTTTTCCCAGCTTTCTTTTGAGCCAACTTTCGAAAAAAATCAAAGCAACATTTTTTTTCGGAAATTTGTTCACGTGACTTGAAAAATTCATATTTTGAGTTTGAAGGTCGAAATTTAACAAAAAAGCTCCTATGAAGCTTTTGCTTGTTTTGAGCTAGCTTTGCAAAAATTTTGAAATTTAACGCTAGGAGGAGATAGATTTTCCGATGAAAAAAAGTCCAAAAACCGGTGGTTTTTTGCATATTCTAGAATAAATATAGCACTTATCCACAAAACTCTCCTATAAAGTTGTGCATACTTATTCTACCACTTATATTAAAATTTGAGTTTATTTCAAAATAAAACCTGAGAAGAGATAGATTTTCCGTTTTGGTTTAGGTCTCACTGTCTCGCTTATGTGTCTGGGAGTGTATGCATGCAAAAACCTTTTGACACATTTTTACGCCAATGAAGGCTAGTTCTACAAACTGGCTAATCTGAATAAATCCTTGAAGCCCTGTTGGCTAATATTTCATCGAGAATATGTCAAATTAGGGAACCGGGATACCCTTAATTCGATAGTTGGCCTTTGGACAATTTATCAGCTTCCCGATTCACGGAATATTATTTGTCTTTATTGAATACAGGAATTCCTCGTAAATATTTTTCAACAAAAAGTTTAAAATTATTTTTATCGGCTTGAAGTGAGATGTTTTTCCTCGCTTTAGATAGCGTGTTTGGTCTTTGGTAAAAAATGAATCTAATTGGCTACTATAAACGTGGGCCTGAAAGAAGACCATATAATTTTTAATATCTTATTTGAGAGAATATTTAACACATAAGGTGATTCAATTTCGATTGGCTTCGACAAACAGACAGCCGATTCGCTGGAAAAATATAAACCATAATAACTTCATGTATTTTTTGTGTTCTAAAAATGGTAAAAAACGGGTTGAAATATTCAAATTTTGTATTAAAAAACCCGCCATTACGAAATTTCTTATGATCTTAAAAATCAGTTTATTTGACACTTTTTGATGGTTTTCCTTGCCAATTTTATCTAATTATAACAAAACATAACAATATTTTCACCTTTTTTACATAAACAGTCGAAACGGGAAGTAGGTTATGATTTAAACTGCTCTCTGTGTTAACTGGGAGGTTACTTCCGAGGTTACCAAAGCGGAAAATTCTTGTTTTTACCGATAAAATCATTTTACCGTGAACCAAAAATTTTAGAGCTTAAAAATACGATAGAATGAAAAAGCGGAAGAATTATGGAGAGTTGCCCTGTCATGCTCACTTGCCCAGTAATTGTATCCGAAATACTCAACTTGCTGTATCATTACCTATGAATATGCTTTTACGATTGATAATCAGATTTTTTCACTGATTATGCTTAAAATTAACTGAAAGTCTTTCTATTAACTCGTAGCAGTCACTTTGAGCCAACTACAATCCACTTCCATTCTTTCAAGATCGATCGTGGGAAATTATGTCTCCCTCTCATTAATCACGTGCTTCTAAAACTAAATTAATTAGATAAAATATTTGCGGGGAAAACTCGCGCGCCTGTAATTGGCTGCCGTTTTCACGTTATTACCGCCGCCTCGCTTTGACGACGAATCTTGTGCATCAAAAATGGTCGGCAATGAGTGTATGTAAGTGCCAAAAACCGTCTTTATTTATTATTTAACTTATAATTGTAGAACATATTTTTTGAACGGGACTGTCCGAGTCAATTAGATACAGTATGTGTTTTTTTAGTCCCTAGATGGCAACTTGCTGTGAATGAAATTCCCGCAAATAAAAATGGCAACTAGGCCCATTTATTTTTAAACCCTCGCTATTGAGGATAACTCTGCTTTCAAAACATAATCCACCTAGTTACCATATTTATTGGCGAAATTGGCTTCACAGGCAAGTTGCCATTTCGGGACTAAAAAAAAACACATACTGTATATTGTTTCAGTGGATTTCCTCTTCAATTCGCATAAAACTTTGTATAGTTTGTATAACAGCTTTAATTCAAGAAAAAAAATATAAATAACGTCCAAGATTAAAAAAGGTACGATTTTACTTTTGAGAAAGAGGCGTTGAAATTAAAGCTGTTATACAAACTATACAAAGTTTTAGCGAATTGAAGAGGAAATCCATGAAAACATATACAGTATGTGTTTTTTTTTAGTCCCGAAATGGCAACTTGCTGTGAAGCCAATTTTCGCCAATAAAATATGGTAACTAGGTGGATTATGTTTTGAAAGCAGAGTTATCCTCAATAGCGAGGGTTTAAAAAATAATGGGCCTAGTTGCCATTTTTAATTTGCGGGAATTTCATTCACAGCAAGTTGCCATCTAGGGACTAAAAAAACACATACTGTATCTAATTGACTCGGACAGTCCCGTTCAAAAAATATGTTCTACAATTTAAGTTAAATAATAAATAAAGACGGTTTTTGGCAACTACAATACACTCATTGCGCACCATTTTTTGATGCACAAGATTCGTCGTCAAAGCGAGGCGGGGTAATAACGTGAAAACGGGCAGCCAATTACAGGCGCGCGAGTTTCCCCGCAAAATATTTTATCTAATTAATTTAGTTTTAGAAGCACGTGATTAATGAGAGGGAGACATAATTTCCCACGATCGATCTTGAAAGAATGGAGTGGATTGTAGTTGGCTCAAAGTGACTGTACGAGTTAATAGAAAGACTTTCAGTTAATTTTAAGCATAATCAGTGAAAAATATGATTATCAATCGTAAAAGCATATTACTATTAGGTAATAGTAATACAGCAAGTTGAGTATTTTCCGGTACAATTACTGGGCTAAGTGAGCATGACAGGCAACTCTCCATAATTCTTCCGCTTTTTCATTCTATCGTATTTTTAAGCTTAAAATTTTTGGTTCACGGTAAAATGATTTTATCGGTAAAAACAAGAATTTCCGCTTTGGTAACCTCGGAGTAACCTCCCAGTTAACACAGAGAGCAGTTTAAATCAATAACCTACTTCCCGTTTCAGACTGTTTATGTTACAAAATGTGAAAATATTGTATGTTTTGTTAAATTAGATAAATTGGCAAGGAAAAACCATCAAAAAGTGTCAAATAAACTGATTTTAAAGAATCATAAGAAATTTCGTAATGGCGGGTTTTTTTAATACAAAATTTGAATATTTCAACCCGTTTTTACCCCATTTTTAGAACACAAAAAATACATGAAGTTATTATGGTTTATATTTGTTCCAGCGAATCGGCTGTCTGTTTGTCGAGCCAATCGAAAATTGAAATCACCTTATGTGTTAAATATTTCTCAAATTAAGAATATAAAAATATATGGTCTTCTTTCAGGCCCACGTTTAATAGTAGCCAATTAGATCATTTTTTTACCAAAGACCAAACACGCTATCTAAAGCGAGGAAAAACATCTCACTTCAAGCCGATATAAAATAATTTTAAACTTTTTTGTGAAAAATATTTACGAGGAATTCCTGTATTCAATAAAGACAAATAAATATTCCGTGAATCGGAAGCTGATAAATTGTCCAAAGGCCAACTATCGAAATTAAGGGTATCCCGGTTCCTAATTTGACATATTCTCGATTGAATATTAGCCAACAGGGCTTCAAGGATATTATTCAGATTAGCCAGTTTGTAGAACTAGCCTTCATTCGCGTAAAAATGTGTCAAAAGTTTTTGCATGCATACACTCCCAGACACATAAGCGAGACAGTGAGACCTAAACCAAAACGGAAAATCTATCTCTTCTCAGGTTTTATTTTGAAATAAACTCAAATTTTAATATAAGCTGGTAGAATAAGTATGCACAACTTATAGGAGAGTTTTGTGGATAAGTGCTATATTTATTCTAGAATATGCAAAAAACCACCGGTTTTTGGACTTTTTTCATCGGAAAATCTATCTCCTCCTAGGTTAAATTTCAAAATTTTTGCAAAGCTAGCTCAAAACAAGCAAAAGCTTCATAGGAGCTTTTTTGTTAAATTTCGACCTCAAACTCAAAATATGAATTTTTCAAGATCACGTGCAACAAATTTCTCGAAAAAAAATGTGCTTTGATTTTTTCGAAAGTTGGCTCAAAAGAAAGCTGGGAAAACACTTAAGAGAAAGTTGGCTTACGTCAAGCCGAAATTTTGAAGTTTAAGGGGCGAAATTGAAAGAAACGTTATTTTTCCACTTAATTTTTAAAAAAATACTAGGAAAATGTAAAACCACGTCATTTCCGTCGAGAATTAACGTAGGCAAACCTCCACTTTTGGTGTACGGGAAAAATTATGAAAAAAAACAGGAAAATTGTTTAGATTAACTTTACCTTTAAATTCTTTTCATCGGATATATATTTCTGAAGAACTAAGAAGTTATCACGGACCAAAAGCAGTTCGGCTATCAGCTTGAGCGACTGTCGTAAGGTCACATAGTTTTGAGTGTCAAGGAGCTCTCCATATTTTTCAAAAAATTTGTCATAATTTTCAATCAAGAATTTGGCAACCAATGATTTATGTTTCAAAAGCACATCCTGAAAATATTTTTTAATTCGCATGTAAATAAAAATGTTTTTTCGGTTGCTGGTGTTTACACTTGCCGGCAGACATGTGAAGGAATGCATCCCTGACCAATTATTAATCACAAATTTCCATTTTTTTTAAATCTACATAAAAGGAGGTAAAAAACCCTCGCAAAACCCAAGGTCTGTTTTTTTAGACGATAAAATGGAATTGTGATAAGTCGCAATCGGCACATATGATCTTTTTGAAATTCTGAGCTGTTTTTTTAATTATCTTTTTCACCGGACATTTACCAAAAATTAGCGGTTTTTAAACAGAAAAAAACATCGAAAATTACTGGTAAAAATCGGAAATCAAAGAAATAATCTCAACGAAATGAAATAACCGTTCTAAAACAATCGAACCCAACCCGTTTTACAGGCCTGCTTGCAGGTGTTATTCAAGGCGGTGGTGTTTTTCGGTTACCAAAATTTTTTTTGCAATTTTGAAACATTTTCAAAGCTCTAGATCCCTTCACGATAAATGTACAGTAGAATCCGTTACCCTGTCCTATTAACAGCATTTGCGAAATTTTAGCGCTTTTGGAAACGCTACTTATGTAGCATTTTGAAAGTAACAAAATTCAAATTCAAGCTAATCATTCCATTAAAACTATCCTTTTTTTTATTTTTGTGGTAAGCGAAAAATACCGCCGCGGTTATTCAACTATGTTTTAACTTACCCTAAAAGTTCTAAACGCATCGGATGCTATATCAAAAGCGTCGAGATTAACGTAATCAAATAAATTGTAAAAGCTTCCACCTTCGTCGTATAATAATATCTTTACTAAATTTTCATTGATTGCCATGCACTCTCGTAACATCTCGCCCGAGCATGAAGCAATTGAAACTAAAAAAAATTAATTTGAAAAAATATAATAAAAAATGACATTATTTGATTTGAAAGTTCAAAATTGGTAAGGTAGCTTTTTTTAACTCAACCCACCCTACTCAATAATTTTTCTCGAAGACCATACCATATATAAACACACGGCTTTTTGCTATGTGTAGCCAATTAAATTAAGCAACAAAACATAGGATTAGTTATTTTGGATGGTGAGTCACCATTGGTGACAAATGGAGTTTGAGATCCGAATCCGCACATACGATTATTGTGATATTTTGGGTCATGATATAACTTTTCACTCGGTATCGCGCTGCAGCGCCGGTGTTTCGATTGCCATTCGTTTTTACCGGAAAAAATAACAGTATAGTGTCTCTAGAAGGACGCGTCTTAAAAATTTTAAAGGTACTATCTTACGAAAAGTAATTTACTATAGCTTAAAAAGTTAAAGTATGGTCAATAAATCAGGAATATCGTATGAACCAATTCTGATCTCACAAAAATAAAAAAGCCTAAAAGTGGTTCTTGTATATAAGAACAGCAGAGATTGTGCCATATTGTCCTTATTTTACAAAAATGCTGCAAGTCCATTGTCAATAATACAAATTATTATTGCCAAAAAATAATGAAGACCTTTTTTTGCTCTTCACCGATATTTTAACGAAAAAGAGGTGAACTATAGATATTTTTAGAAAAATATAACTTTTGGATATTGTTCTTACAGAGGGACTGACTAAGAAAAAAGTGAAGGCTTTGGCTATACTTTGTCCATATTGTTTTATAGAGGGTTGCCTTATAGACGCACACTACAGTACTTTTTTCCAATAATTTAGACCTTCTTTTATAATTTTGCCGGAAACTTCAAGGTTAACTAGTTTCAATGTTTTTAGATCGTATGGGAACGCGGAACATTGCATTCATTTCCCGTACTTAGTGCAGCACTTGGTTATTGAACTGAAATCCTCGGAAAAATCAGGAAACAAAGTTAAATACTAAAGATTCAAGTGATAAAAACGTTGATGATGCAATATAATTGGCCAAGCGTAGCGGGGTTTTTGTGAACTTAATTTCTGGGAACACTTTGTTGAAAAAGAATAAGAAATACAATTATAATTGAAGAAATTGATGTCCGGAAGAACCCCAAGGTTATTCAAAACAAAGTGACGATCATTACAAATTGTAAAATCAGTGTATAGAAAAATCTTTTCGAAATAACTTGCATTTTGTGTTTTCAATAAACATCCATTTGAAAATTAAATTTATGAAACAAGCTAATTGACTCAATTAGATGGAAGAAAATAAAACTACGTTTTTGTCACGTGACCGAGTTTTAGGAAGAATATTGTTTGAACGATTTCTCGTATATCGAAATCAAAACACTAGTTGGAATCTTATTCGATAATGAAGTTACTATTAATAAAAGTGTTTTGGGTTATATAATATAACCCAAAACACTTTTATTAATAGTAACTTCATTATCGAAGACGATTCCAACTAGTGTTTTGAATTCGATACACGAGAAATCGTTCAAAAAATATTCTTCCTAAAACTCGGTCACGTGACATAACTTATATTTGTTTTATCGTAAAACTTATTCAAAAACTTACTTTGCTGTAAAAATCTTAGCGTAAAATCAAGCTAATTCAAATTTCGCTTGTGGTCTGTTAGACAACGTCCGAATAATTGATGGATATAAGCAAATTTATAATTTTACGTGATATTCGGTGGTTGCTATAATTTAGGTTGCAACATAATTATCAACAATTTCAGGGATTCAAATTATATGCGTTTGTAAAGTATAAGAAAAACAAGGTTATGTGTAGCTTAACCCTTAGTGGTCGATTTTGGCTGAAAATAGATTGGTCGACACGCTAATTATCTGAGAATATACTCTAAAGTAAACTCATAACGAAACGTATAAAAATGAAGAAATTGTTTATACCTTTCGTCATGAATTTACTTAAGAAGTTATTCTCGGATAACTAGCGTGTCCACCAATCGAATTTGGCCTGATTCGACCACTAAAAGTGAAGCTACCGATCACTTTGTTTTCCTTACTGTATCAATTTCAAGTGATGTGATTCAGTGCATTTCAATAAAGAAAAAATTAATCTTTTTGATTAGATCAAAAAAGTTCACAAAAATATCCGCAAAGCTGGAACTGTACTAAGTCTATATAAACTTTTTGTTGGTATAGTGAAACGAATTTTGTGGTATTCTTAAAGCAAACTGAAATTAACCACATAAATTATGATTCCATGAACAAAAAAATGGTCTCTGGTTTTTGATTCAATAATTTTTGTATGATTGGTCTGTAATGGCTAAAATAATTTACTTACCATCGTTAGTTTCATTTTTATAGCCATCTAAAAGCAGCAGAACGATTTCAGGATTTTCGGCGATGTGGTTGACTGTAGGGTACCTGGTACCGATTTGTCTGATGAGCAAATTTTTAAATATCCTCGAAGCCACTTTTCGGCTCTCGAATTCTAGCAATCGCAAATTTTTGATTAATTCTTTTACCGTGTTTCAGATTTGATGAATTATTTTTCTGATTTTTGATAATTAGTCTTTGTGGCTTTTAGAAATGGCACAATCCTTACAAAACAAATGATGAAGAAATTTTGAGTTTGAAAAAAATCATGGGTTTTGCCCGTATCAGTCAAATTTGACAGTAACTTAAAATTCATGAATTTTATGCCAAATTAAAAAACTTTTTTAAAGCCCGTTTTTTATCTCAAAATTTGTGCGGTCTGATAAAGTATCCATCGCTTCCTTTAAGGGGGTGGCCAGCAGATTTGTACATTTTCAAAGCAATATTTGAAAGAAAAAAAATGTGGAAATTTATTTTTTTATCTCAATAAAAGTGTTCATTCTTACAAACGTTACATTTTATTTTCTAAACATAACTAACTTTAGTTAAAAATACAAAAAACCACTTTCACTGTGCATAAATTTCCAACTTACCCATCTATAGATTTTTTTTAAAGACGATATTAATAAACTTCATTTATTTCGGGTACTCTGCTAATTGTAATTTAATTACTCTGCACAGTCGAAAATTTCTTAAATATCAAAGTTTTTTTCCATGAAAAAGCGTAAAAATTGGCAAAAAAGAGAGAAAACACTTTTTTTTGAGATAAAAATTGACCTCTAAGGGGGTGGTGTCGTTTTTTTTGAGCCTTATTAGAATTATTTTATGATACATTAATATCGGTATGACAAAGTGACCCAAGGAATCTCATAGTGGCAATTATTTTTTTTAAAACAATCTAGAACAAATCTAGAATTTTCAAAATTCGAATATTTTTTGCTTTAACCCGCATAAAACCGGTATTCCACCATGATATGAACATTTTTTATGGTGATAT
Organism: Oikopleura vanhoeffeni; assembly: GCA_004367855.1. Classification (NCBI taxonomy): domain Eukaryota; kingdom Metazoa; phylum Chordata; class Appendicularia; order Copelata; family Oikopleuridae; genus Oikopleura; species Oikopleura vanhoeffeni. The sequence goes on along the minus strand of SCLH01001482.1, from coordinate 302,870 downwards.
GACCCACCGAAAACGATCATGACATTAAAATTATCGAAATGTCTTAATCGAATCTAGAAATTTCAATTATTTTTAAGCCAAAATGTTAACCTGATTATCGAATTTGACGCTGATTGGTTAATAATTTGATTAGCTGTCAGGCCAACTTTTGATCATGAATCTTCAGCTCAATTGGTGGTACTTTGTTCTGATCAGACGAATTTTTTTCGAACTTTTCATTTCCGGTTCACTTTCATTCAATTTTCTAGAATTCTAGAATTTTATTCAAAATTCCTTCTCATCACTTTTACCGCATATATTTATCTACCTGTATCGAAAATAATGGCTTCATTCTAAACATTTGTCTAAAAAAGATAGATTTGGAATGCTCGAAAGAACTGGCAAAATCGCGTCTTTAAGTCGATTCTAGAATAAAAAAGTCCAAAATCGAAAATTCCTTCTCATCACTTTTGTTCTCATTTATTCGCACCTTTGTGTAATTTGAGACACTTTTGTATGTGGGTCTAAAAGAAGATAGATTAAAAAAAACACGTTTAGTGCTCTAGAATAAACTCACCCTGGTGTGTGAGGACAAGTGTTGCTTTGAGATGTGTATATCGTTAGACGAAGCTAGATCTACAAACAAGTATCCTCAGATTTTTTACAACTGCCCTGAGTTTGATCTGAGGCGTGATTGAAACTACAAAAAGCGACACCCACCCCCTTAAATGCGTTTTGATATTAAACATTAACAGTTTCAAAATGATAAACGCGCGACTACCGATTAGTTGACATATGGCAATTTAATAGATACCAGAGACAACTTATATGTATTATATGCATATTTTTATGGAGAGTTCAAAAAACCACGATAAAAAATTTCTGACTTGATTTGGGAATTCTTCTAAAAAGTCATGAAAAATAAAAATAAAATTTATATTTTTCAACACAGCGTCAAAATAGTAAGAACCATGAAAAAGTAAAGTGGCTATTTGTTTGGTTTTTACCCACAGATTTCAGTTATTAAAACAAAATTTTTTCAAATTTTTCCGATTTTCAAAGATGAAACAGACTCAAATCTTTCTTAAAATGGATAAAATATTTTATGAATGAAACATATTTAACTCGTTCAGCTAACTATAATAAGCATTGAAAATATGACCTGACTTACTATTTCGTAGTTCTTTGACTCCAAGAGCAATGCAGTGGTTATGGCCACCCTCTCCCACTCGATACTCAGAAGTTCAACACAGTGACTGTACTCAGAGTGCATATCTAGACAACTATATTTTAGAAGTATCGTTGGCAAAATAATAAACCTATTCAAGATTTAAGGCTGCACACAATTAGTATAGAAAAAATATGAAAATATTTGGTAGATACGCAGAGAGAGTATGTGTGATAATAATGAAATAGAGATGGATGTTTATGAGGAAATGAAGAAAGATAGAATAACTGGTAGCTAATAGCAAGTATAGGAAGTGGATAGTATGGACGATGAAAGCCCACAGAAGATATAGGAATCTGTATGCACGAAACGAGAATACAGACTGGATAAGCCGGCGGTGAGGGAGAGAGATGATCGATAGAGAGAGATATAACTTTCGGCTTCTAAAAACAACGCAAAAGTCTTTATCAAGTTTGTGGCACAAAAAAATAACAAAGACTTAGTGAAGGCACCAACCCGTCGCCGAGCCGCTTCGTTTGTGTCCACTACGACTGTCAAGAAGTAAAAGGAATCAAGTTAACATTAAGGTTACGGACCTTCAGTTGTATTTTGCACCAAAATCACTAAACAGTAATTATTTGCAAGAAATTACTTTTTTGCTGAGAAACATGAAAAATAGGTTTGATGAGTGGGACATAAATAAGACCTGTTGGCTAAATAAAATAAATTTAAAAAATCGCGGTGGCAAAACCCTAAACAATTTTTTTTCAAGTGCAAACTCATTGAATTTTCAGGTCCACGATTAGGCGACAACATGGCTATCTCAAAATCAAGAAGATAAGAGAACATAATTCGCCCAGAAGATAAGAGAATACGGCAAAAACACGATAATTTGAATAAAAATGACAGAAAAAGTTAACCTTATAACAGAGGGCGCAAGTCACATGCCAGATATGGCCAGCGCTGAGTATGTGGGTTAATTAAGGGGTGACATCGGTGTAAAAATATTGAATTTTTTGTTTTGTTTTCAACCGAAAAATAAAACTTGTAACTTTAATTATTAAATTTTTTTATGTAAAACTTATAATTAATTATTTCGTTAAGACATTTGATCATCGAAGCCTTAAAATTAATTTTCTAAATTAGAAAGTTGGATGATGTGGTTTATTATTGGTCGAAAGCAAATATAATCTGACAATTATCCGGTAAATAGGTAGTAAAAGTAATATGGGGTAAAACGTAAGTATATAATATTTTGTTAACAGATTTTCAAATCTGATCCAGACTACTACAGATTTTCGTAAGAATTTCAAATATTATTTTTAGGAACGAGCTATCATTTCAAACCTGCTAACAAAAATTTAAGTTTGTTATAATTTTTTTTAAATACATAAACTTTGTACTACGTACCTCAAAATCGCGTTTTGTCCCTCGCTGGGGCAAGACGTTTTCGAAAAAATCGCTTTTGTTTATTATAAGCGCAAATTATAAAATTTTATATGAAAAAAAACCTTGTATGAGTACAATTGTGGATGCCGAATGAGAATATAATCAGTCAACCTGAACTTGAGCTTTGGACGATAGAAGATTCAATTCTGTACTATTTATAGCGAAAAAAGACATATTTTTGAGCCGATTTATTTCGACGCGCGAATTTGCTGCTGCGATTGCGGTGTTTGTGAAAGTTAATGGGGTAACCGACGGGTTTTACTGATTTTCAAACGTCCTGAGCTAACCGCAATTCGTATTGAGTTCAAACGTAATTCAAACTACGGATCAAATAGGTTGAAATTCAAAAAAATGTCAACAAGTTTTGGGTTAGACCGGGGAACCTGGCGTATTATACCGCTCCAAAAGAGTGATTTCCATTTTTGTTGGATAATAAATCTAGCACTCCGAAATTCAAAATTCTTTTTTTCATATAAACTTCATTTGTAGCTTAAACAGCCGGCAAGCTGATTCAATTCTGTTTAAGAAATTCCAAAATAAATGTGTTTGCCCAGGTCGCGCACATTCATTAGTCGAAACAATAGCTCAAATTTTTTCGAAAAATAGCATCTTAAAAGTTGTCAAAGCGAGCGGTAACAGAAGAGTTTTTTTATTCCATAGCTTTCAGAGGCATTAAATAGTTATAACCCCCAAATCGCAATAAAGGATTGGGGAAAAAAATCTCCAAAACGTTTTGAGTAAAAATCACTAACTTTGATACATTTTTGGTCAAATGCACAACTAAATGTCTGTAAAAATAGCCCACCAATTCAGATCAACGAAAAAAGTAATACCTTAGAAAAAATGAGTAAGCATGAAACGGAAATGTTTTTATCGAAATTCACTTTAGGTGGTATAAGCCAAACCGCAACAAAGAAGAAACAATCAGCTACAATCTAGCGCTTCTATCACTCTGATCTCGAAAACACCCGTCTTACCCCAAATCGGACTAAGAAAAACGGGCTTTTTCGAAATTCAAAAATTTATTGCCATTTCAAACAATTCACAGTGAAAGCAACAAAAATGAGAGCAAAAAGTTATTACTTCAAAAGATACATGCTCCAGAAAAAAAACTTTAAAAATAAGAAATTATGACCAAATGGACATCGGAAATTTTTTTGTAATATTCTGGAAGCAAACCGCCACAAAAGAAACACCAAAATACTTCCTACACTAGAGTTCGCAGAACAGCCCCGCGGTACAAGAATATCGATCGAAAACATTTTTGCTCCTTGTATCCATTTACTATTTATTGAAAGACTCAATCAATCTTAAACAGAGCTGTCGAACCATAATCTGCATTTCGACAGTAGGCACCTGGTCACTGATCTTCTTAAGAATTGGATTAGAAATATGGAAAGGAACTTGGGAACGTTAGAACGGCCCACCATCCAACAGAAAAAGCCCAATGGCAGAAACCTTCTCTGACGAAACTTCCGACATATAACAAATTCACAATGACAGTAACCCTAACCGCAAAAAAGTAGCCCAAATAATCCTGACCAAACGCCAATGTCCCTAACGGGTACTCAACGGTTTTTAATCAGGTTTGGAATAAAACGCAGCCAAATACCTTAGAAAGCCAACAAATCATTAGCTCTTAGCAGAAAAAAAATTTCGAGATTTTTCTCAAAATTTAGCTTTTCAGATTTTTCTAAAGTATTTTGGCAAACTCAAAATGAAAAACCTAACAATAGTGGGGGGAGGAAAGGGAGTAGCAAACTTGTACTTTAGTTTGGGCAGTACCATTTCTGGAGGACGTTGAACAATCGATGAAAAAAATTCTAGGAAACTCCAAAAATTTGACTTCCGGTTAACTAAAATACAATTTTCTATATAAAGGTAGCAATAATAAAAAAAAATCCAACTGGAAATTGAGAAGACATTTTCCACCAAGTGTCAATTAAAAAGTATCGAGCGGATTTCAGGAAAATTGTTTTAAGCTTGGCAATGTTCAGACATTTTGAACTAAAATAGAAAGGACGGCAAAATCAACGCGAACGGAAGCAGAGTGTTTGGCAGGGCGGGTAGGGACTATGGAGGCTTTCCATAGCTACTTGCAATTCAAAGTATCGATCAAAGGTGGTGCTAGGAGAAGCAGGAAAGGACTTCGGCGGGCTGGAAGGAATCGCGCAAGTGCTAGTAAATACGATGCGAGGTTTAAAGAGAAGGACGTGTGGTTCCACTAGAGAAGTGAGAGGACAGTCGCGAATAGCAGCCGGGGACAAAGAAAAGTGGACGATCGTGGTGAGGAAATGAGCGGGAGGCTTCAAAGTTCGCTAGGGAAAGAGGCATGAGGGAAGACGGTGGTCGAAGATCAGGGAACAGAGGCTGAGTCGGGGAGACGATGGTTGCGGCGAAAATGAATTCCCGGAATAGGAGCGGCAACGCTAGTAGGGAATGGGGAATGCTACAGGGAAGGTGGTGATCAATGCCCAGGTGAGAGCCGGTTCCCGAGATAAAAGACTTCGAATGTCAAAATACGGTTCTAGAACCTAACTCCCTACTGGGCTGTGTGCTAAAAAACTTTGTTTACTTTTGTCCGGGAGCAAAAGATAGATCTCATTTTCGGCTTTTCAGAATTTCTATAACTTGTTCCTTCTGAGCCCCGATAACAACCAAAATCCGTGAGTACCCTTAACCCCAGAAGCCCGAGGGGGTAGTCTCGCTCTTGCGTCCCTTACAATACGCCTCAAAAACAGCGCAGTGCTGAAAAATCTGAGGATACTCGCTTGTTAATCATGCCCGCTAACCGATAACACACAAAAGGTCAACATGACATCAACCACAGGGGAGTCTACCAGAACACAACCGGTTTTTTTTCAATCTACTCTCTTAGACCCCACATACAAAGCGCCAAATGTACACAAAGTAACGATAAAGAGAACAAACAAAAGTACCGGATGATTTTTCAAAATCTGACATTGTCTTCTAGAACGCACTTGAACGCCGAATTTCCAGTTTCGACTCAATCTATACTTCTTTTAGACAACATAGAATAAAGCCGTTTTCGACAAAGTAGATAAAATAAGCGGCCAAGGACGAAGGAATTTTGATAATCATTTAACAAAACGATTTGAGTAAACCGAAACGAACAGTTCGAAAAAAAAAGGTCGTCTAGCGGACAAAATACACCAAATAAGCTGAAGCACGATCAAAAAATCCGCTAACGCAATCGAAATGTAACCCAATAAGCGCAAAATCGATAATACGTTAACATTGGTTTAAACAAATAAAATTCAGAAACTCGATAAACATTTTGATAATAATGTCACATGTTCAGGGCGGAAATTCACCAATAAAACGGGTTCAACCATGAAATACACCGTATGCGGTAAAAGCAAAAAGATATCGAATTTGAAAATCAGATCTTGTCACGATGTTTGAAAAAAAAATAATGCCACCATAATGCTGTCAACTGAGTCAAACCGAATATATTGACAAAATCTAACTATAAAGGCAACAAAAAAACTGACAACTTACCCCTAAATACCCCGTTTACACCGGACAGACGTCCGAAAACCTTAGAAATGTAAAACCATTACACAGATACATGTATTTTCACATAGCGGTTTACATGAATCTTCGCGACAAAGTAGCAAAATACGGTGTTCTTGTTTTCGGCCGTTGCATTTTTCACCACCCGATTTAAATTGAGTGTGTTTAAGTCAGCCGCTTCGTAGTTGATTTCGAATTAAAAATTGAAGTAGAATAAAAGTTGAATAGCGTCATCCGTACGACAAATAATATTCTAACAATACCTCCAAACATATATACCAGCGCTGAAACGACGGATAAAAGTACTGTTGATCAAAAACAAATAAAAATCAACTAAAACCCGGAAACCTGATCACAAAAGTCAAACTGGGAAATACCTAATTAAAACTCCTATTAATTATCTACCAATTAGAACATGGAACATATCAGACAAACAATAGTTTGTGAAGTTGTAGCTTAACTCAGAGTGACAGACTAGTGCAAAAACAATCAATGCAAACAAAACCGGAGATTAAAAAAAAATTCAGTGACCAATCACATTATTTTCTATGTATAATCGCAGAACAAAATTGTGACGATTTGGGAAATCGACTATACAATTTTCCAAAAATTTCAAGATTAGCCAAAAACCTTCTCATCCAATAATAGGCTCAAAAGGACCGTCGAAAATTCCTACAAGAAAGCCGGTATACATTTTGAAAATGACTTTGGTGGTAGGTATACGCAAAAAACCACGCCCCCTTCGCCGATTTGAGGCAAACTAAGCGAACCTCGAACGGGCCCGAGCGTCATTTCAGCGCTTCAAAGTGCAAAATCGAACAATCGAACCACAAGAATCGGAACAAATAAAAAAAAAAGACATTGCATAAGCTGCCACCTAGAAATATCAAGAACCAGGCGAGCGCGATCACGAAAAATGTCATACTGAAAAAATCCGAAATGGCATGACGAAGCGTCAAAAATTTAATATAATTGTAGCGCAACTTCTAGAGTTGGACAGCCTATCCAAACATCGGAAATATCTTCTAATCTCAAAGATTCATCAAACCTTGCTCTTCTGCAACACAAGATAATCAAGTCACGGTCTCCCTTAATTCTGAGCGAACGTTTAAAACCTCGCAATGCCTCACCACCCCCTTAAGACCCGCCACATTTAGCAGTTATATTCAACAAAATGCACGACAAATGTATTGTGAAAACGCATAAACACCACCAAAGGACAACAAAAAAGTTGCGAAAATTGCGTTTTTTCGATTTCTTTAATATTCCAAATATTCAAAATCAAACTTGTGGCAATTGCCCATAACTAAAATACGGCCTGACGTAAGCCAACTTTCTACGCTTTCTTCAGTGTCCCCAGCTCTTGGACCCTATTTTCGAAAAAAATCGAAGCACAGTTATTGTCGAAAATTTTTCCACCTGACCTTTCAAGAAATGCAATTTGGAGTTGGGTAAGAATGAAACAAACGACTCCCAAAAATTCTATTGTTCGAGCTACCGTTACAAAAATTTGAAGTGAATTTGAAATTTAAACCTAGGAGGAATAGATTCCGATGAAAAAATCCAAAAACGGATTGACCGTTTTACATATTCTGGAACGATAAAGCACTAGCGACAAAAGCGCCCTCAAAGGTTCAAAACAAGTAAACAGTTAGTTCAAATGGTTAATTTCAAAATACACACGCTGGAGGCATATTCGCCGTTTTGGCTAAGGTGCTCTTTGGTAGTGTGAAGAGTGTCCATGCAAAATTTGGACACATGGTACGGCAAGATGAAGGCTAGTTCCCCCAAACTGGCAATCAAGAGATCTGAACACTCGCTTGGCCTAAATTATCGAGATACATTTAGGACCGGGGGGAATAACCTTAAGTCCACAAAATATGTGTTTAATAAATGGCCCCAAAATCCACGTACGGTTACGCTATCGAATATACTGAAAGTTCCAAGCTAACGTGCTTTCGCAAGTTAAGAAACTCTGAGTTCATCTTGAATACTGTGACAAATTTGCCTTTATTTGTACAAAATATTGTTGCAGTAATCTTAACATAGAAAGTCACCATAAAGAAGCTATATATATATATCTATATATATCTGAGTTAACTCAACTTTAAGTCAGACTTGAAGGTCGCCCGCCCAAAAACCCTATAGTAGACGCATCGGCTATCGATGAATAAGATGATTAATAAAGGCATACATCCTGCAAAAAATCGATCTGCCAAAAGATTATCAAAAACACTTAAATTAACCCCCGCAGAAAACTCAAGAAATGCGGGTCCTTCATGAGAATATGGGCTACGACCATTCTAACATTACGAAAGTTTTGACCAATTCCGGCTTAAATGAGCTCAAAAATTCCCTCCGCCTCCCTAACGAACTGAACGGCCGACGTGAAGTCTCGATAGAAAAAATCCAGGAACCGGAATGGCTGAACCAGGACGTGCCATGAGAGCAAGGCATAAACAGTAATGACGGTTCGTCTCCGTGACTTAAATCTCTAGTTCTAACAGACAAGAAACTGTAATTGGCGGCCTTCTCGCTAAACTGCTATTATCTTATTAAAAAATTAAAAACTGTTTTGACAACTTAATTCCCCCGCACGGGCATACAAATAACGATATTGCTTGCCCGAATAACGCCGTTTCTAAAAAACTGACAGCGGGACTAAAAATCGACCAGTAACCTTTTTCTGAGAGAATAATAAACAAAACACACACAAACCCAAAAAGTTTAAATACTACCAAATCGAAGAACAGAAAGCAAATTTTAATGTTAGCCAGACGTAACGATGTAAACAGCCTCAAAGCTCGTCCGAAACGTCCGCACGTACAAATAACAACATTTTTTTAAGGAAGTAATGGCAACTCGAAACTCAAGAATTGATAAAGAAAAATTACGTCAACTCGGTGCCGACGATCCCGCTACGCAAGCATATCATCGCTCCTATCATTTGTGTAAGGAAACAAAATCACACGCCATTAGAGACGCGTTCAACCCAAGCATCTACGGCAGGCCCGAGGACCGTAAAACGTGAGGTCGAACTTATTGTACTCTGAAAAATGACTGTGTCACAAAACACAGCAAGCCTGGAAAACCCAACATGCGCCGCGAAAATCGCCCAATTGAAAAACTAACTATATCGAAAATACACTTTTCGGTTACTCACAAAATAATCGCATCAAACACCGACTTTGCGGTCACCCAAGACACCATTAATAATACCGACAAAAACCATAGTGCATCTTTGTACAGCAAAACTTAAGTAGCAACTCCTAGTACCGGAACTGAATTACCCGGAAATTTTGTCAAGCGTTGACATCCGATACCGTGCAAGAAAAATACCTCCTCCAACAACCTCGATCAACTTTTCGATCGATTGTATACCGCCATTAACTCTCTTAGAACCGCGGACTAAAAGCATATGAAAAAAAATCTCAACCGAAAAAAACTCTAAGGTCTAAATGACCAAAACCAAAAACGCTTCAACGATAATGGTACCCCAATTCTGATTCAAAGATCCTATCGTCCAAATCGTCTACTAAAATCCGTGAAATACAACCATCGGAACTTAAATTTCGAAACGATAGGTTCTACATCGAAATAACGTAATATTGGTTTAAGCATTAAAATAAATATGTAAAAAACGTATTCGAAAATGAAATACACAATATTATATAACCAAACAAAACTGCTACGTTCGCAGCTATAACCTGAAAACGCACTAAAATTTGTCGAAATACGTGATGATTCAGATATGACCTCATAAAGCCGACGGAAGCAGAAATGAACTGAACTGGGTGGTACCATCACCATCGCCGAAACGTAGAGATAATGAACAAATGTTAAAACCGAACCATGAAAGTCAAGAAAAAACGATTAAGATCTTCTAGAACTCTAAGGCAAAAATCGACAGCCACTTCAGAGAGAAATTCGCGGAGACGGATACAACAGTCCAAAAATCCTAAAATACTAGAGACACAGCCGATTTAATGGGAGATAAGAAAAAAAAAAAATTAAAAATAGTGTAATGAAATGATCTTGTGCACAAAGGAAACGATACGAGGTCGAAAAATAGGCATCTGGGATAAATCTCACCAAAGCAACATTCTTCAAACACTGCGGTCTCTTAACTAGAACAAACCAACGTTGGAAGCTTTCGAAAACCATATATGAAAACTCAGTGGCATTGAAAACCCCCCAACAGTCAGTTATGGTCTAGTTGAGGGTGTTCCAGCAATCCACTACAGCCGGTCCTGAAATTTTTAAATTAAATATTGTAAGGCATCGCACATGAGGACCCATGGGAGCCCAAGTGATATGAGGCCCCAGTGGATATAGACCGGGTCCCCACGTGAAACTGACTGTCAAGGACCAAAATAATGTACAAGTGCTTCGAACCTGATGTCACGAATAGCTGAACAATTTCAGCCCGATAATTATCTAAATAAATTGGAAAAGGTTATTATCTAACGTCAATTTCGATCACGTTTCACCCAACTCTTGAATAACCTCGTGATCGAGAAAGTGAAAAGCCATCATTTGACCCCATACACCCCTCATACTAACGCTCTATCCGACAGGAAATGCGTATTCTGAAAGCGAATAAAATAAATGGCGAAAAACTGCCCATTAAGCGTCTGCCACCTGCGGCTATATTGAACCCAAATTCAATTTACAACCGATCGCTAGATACATGAAAAGGCCAATCGATTTTACCACGATCAGTTTTTGATGAATGAACCCCACCACGCCGCTGTGTTGAAACGACAGAACTGAAAAAAACCAAATTTGTGCCTCCGCAAGCATGAACGATTCTCGGTTCGGGTTGCCGCCCCCATTAAAATAACAGTCGAACACAAGAGTTAAAACTTAATATAATTCTAAATCAGATAATTAAACTGCTCTCATTATAGCAATAAATTAACAGCCCACACCTCTACGGCCAAAGAAGGGGTCTTGGCGTACTCATTACAGACAAGGGTAACACGCACTAGTAAATAAATACTAAGAAAAAGGGGTTTTGGAAAATTGTTCCAATAAATTAATGTGAGGTTCAAAAATCTTGGAATAAAATACTCAAACAAACAATCAAGACAGCATTAACACGCAGACCGCAAGTACTTGATCAAGTAACCCATTCAGAGAAAACAGGAATATTGCTACTATAGCCAAAAAACACATGAGTCAAATTTAAAGCAAATCGGCAAAACAAAATACAATTTCATGGATTTCTTCACCTGAAGTCTTATTAAATGTCAAAAAAAATTTTTTGTATTAGACAAATAAAGCAAGCTCCCGATCGAATCGAGACGCAGGTATAAACGAATCGTATTCAAGCGTCAAATTATTCACCATGCCCCCCGCTTTAATGCCGCTTGAATGAATTTGCGTTATAATAACGACTAATCCTCACCAATGAAAATTAACCACCAAATGTTTTTGGGTGGAGTTACAGTATGCCCATGTCTAATGCATAAAAGGTAAATTAAGCGCCAAATTTAATCGAAAGGCCTCGCATACTTTATAAGCGCAAAAATGGATAACTTGTCCGTGATAAAAAGCATAGCACGCCAAAATTCGCCAAGTTAAGAGGAGAAGCAATAAAATCTACCCGAAAAAATAACAAATTGTTAATTTGAGTACATAACCAACCTCCAATACACAATAAAACAGCTTCAAAATGTAACAATGGTAGGTGATCAGTCATACACGGAGTCGCAGTTCGGGCTCATCTACGGACAAAGGAACTTTCACAAGCGAGGCTGGGGGGGATGGCCAGTGATGAACACAAACCAAGCTTTCAAGAAGACAGAAACAAAGCATTCATTGCGAGTACCACGCGTAAGGAAACGAGGTCCAAAAAATCGAACTCCCGTACACTTACATAGAAACGTAGGAATTTCAAAAAGAGCCTGTAAAGCACGGAAGCTCCCATAATGCCACCGTATTATGAACCTAAAGCATAGTTGGTAGAAAAAAGCAACTCGCTCAAACCTAAACAACATCGCGCTATCTAAATCTCCCGAAAGCTGGTGAAGGACCTTTTCCCACATTATCTGTCCCCGACTTGAATCGGACAGAGACGCTGCGATAAATTATTGAACGCCGGAAAACTAACAATGCTCACGAATTAGAGATCGCCGGCAAGCTGTTTAATTAGTCACGAAAAAAACGACAGGAAACAATCTAATAAAGCTAGCTCTCAGAATACCGATGTAAATTAGGGTGCATAAAATTACGCTGGGTTATTGAGCCTTGTCACTGCTCACCCCACGTCAACGAATGGCACGAGCGAACACAAAAAAGGTCAACGCTATGGGAACACGGGTTGACCCTTCGAATTTTCCAAAAAAAGTTTTTGGGCCTTACAACCGGCAAGTTATGAGATTCAAACCTCGAAAACACCCCGCGCGAGACCCCAAATCGGATCAGCAAAATGGATTTTCGAAATTAAAAAAAATTTATGCCATTTCCAAGATCAATCATATGACAACAAAAAATAGAGCAAAAAGAGTAACACCAACAAACCTCGAAGGACAACTGAAAAAAAAAAATGACACGGGAAAAAGAAGCAGAAAACCACCACGAAAAACAATGCAACAAAACACCTACCCGAAGCCAATACAGACCCTCGGGTTTACCCCTAACCGACTAAGAAGCCAGAGAACATATTCACGGAATTCGAAACAAAAAGCTAGAGAAAACCGGGGAAAGCTAATTAGACTACTCTAATCATTGCAAAAAGAAAACACAAATATTGACATACACAACTAGGCAGTACGAACAAGTGACATTACAAACTTGCAAAAACATCGTCCCCAGACGTATATCAAATACCAAATTACCGACATGGCTAACGTGATGTCAATCTAATCGCGGCTTTTTGATCCGCAACGGACAACTAGAACGCCAGATAACGACTGATTTCACAATTTCAGACTCAAAATCATCTTCTCTAGTATAATATTCCCAAATGCTCAAAATTGTTACAATGACCTAAGACACAGGTAAAAGAGCCCTGTCGGCTTTATGCCAAATCCACTAAAACCAAAGATTCTGTCATGCCAAAAATCCGAAACAAAGGTGCTTTCGATTTTCGAAAGCTAGCCAAAAAAGCCAGAACAAATGATGAGAACGTGCTACGCAAGGCGAAAGGAAGTTTAGTACAACTTCGAGAAAACCATTTTGTAACTTAATATAAGACACTAGAAGAAAAATGCGAAATTTTCGGAAAAAATTATATGATGGGCTTTAATAACACAAATCACCCCTCGATTAATTTGACATGTATGCCTATAAGCCTAATCAAAACAGACACCCTAACGCGAAAAAACATACCAAACCATGCATATATGTGAAACAGACCAACCAACATTTTGAACACAGCAACAAAGGCAATCAACGGATCTGACATAACAAAAAATAGGGCGACGTTAATATATAACCCAAGCCAAAGACAATCAAAAGAAAAATCACAGCAACGCAGCAAACAAAAATCCAGCAGAATATGAAATATGTACTTACCCAAACCCATCACTAAAAATTACTGAACAAGAAACACTTCTACAATACAAAACTAATATACAATCAAAAAACATAAGAATACGATCAACGTACGGGGAAAAAAAAAATCACTTCGCGATAGCCATCACTGGTAAAAACAATGTTGACCCTGCAATTGTGAAGAAATACATATAAACATTAGAACAGAATAAAGACCAAGGAAAGTTTAGCCGAAAGCTTGGGGTAAAATAGAGTCGCGATTGAAAATGCGGAAAACTTCCAAGGATCCATAATAACATAAAGTAGGCTGCGCATAGAACTTTATAAACGTTCCCACAAAAAATTCTACAATTAATACGCATAATCCAGATGGAAAGAACTCGCATACCGAGCAGCTAGGTATAAAAAAAATTTACGACGTTCGAATGATTAAACCAATGACAATGAAACGACAGAAATAATTTAGAGACGAAAATTAAAGTAAAAATCAGTGACTGGCAAAAAGGCTCTCAGAAAAAATTTGCCAAATTACAGATTGTGATCAACGTTTGAAATCTCCTGAAATCCTATTTCTGTGCTCTCATTGCAGTCCAATCGACAACGTGTAAAAACTAATTTAAAAAACAAATAAATAAGTACAAAGGTTAATGACAAGAGTTCCTAACCACGTGTTCGCCTTTTAAAACTTCGGTCGTCAAAATTCTTCAAATCGGGTTTTAAATAAATAAATTGAAGCAAAATAAGCAAAGAAAACTCCATGGCACGGAAAAACAAATAATAAAAAGAAAGAAAGCATAAATGCAGAAAATACACAAAAAAAAAAAATCATGTCACTGACAAAACATAGCAAAATTAAAACACGTTTGACCCTAGACAACCCAAATAACTAAAAACTTAATTTAAGAAAACACGTAAGGCAACGGATGAAAAGACAACAAGAATAGCCGGCCCCCCAGAAAGACGTTTGCAGTCTGCAAAACCCAAAAAACCCAAAACAATGAAAATCAATAACCAACGACATAAAAACAAAAGACATCAAAAACGACTAACTTCAACAACAAACATAATTCTAGACAATATACTGGACTGAAATCGTTGAACTCGGCTAAGGACCCGCCAAATTGAACCATTTACCGGATAAAATACCAACAAGCTCCAAAGAATAATCCAAAGCCCATAGAACACCTCATCTGCGCACAACCGGCAAACTGGCATACCACATCCTCACACCATAAACGGCAAGAGCACCTAACAGCCAAAACGCAAATCATCCTCAGGTATTTAAAATTAACTCAACATTAAACATAACCGTATAATAGTATTAAAACGTCTGAGCAGGACGCTTTTGCGAAAGGCATATTAATCTAGAAAAGAAAACCGGCCAAAAACCCGCTGGACTTTCACAGAAATCAACCCCCAGTAAACAAATCACCAAATCTTGAAACGCTACTCGAAACAAAAGATAAACCGGAGGAGCCGTTTTCAAATTGACCCAAACCAATATAATTTTTGACGGCACGTGGAAAATCCCAAAAAAAATTCTCGATTTCGAAAGTAGGCCAAAAGAAACTGGAAAACACGAAGAAAATTGCTACGTTCAACGCCGATATTAAAGTATGCAACATAACAAACTTATTTGAACATACAACGAGAAAACTAAAAAAACGGAAAAAAACGCAAATCGAAAATGGGCGGCAGTGTTTCCAAACATAAACAGTTGCAATTATGACATAAACTCAAAAATGTAGGAGCCGGATACCCTAAGGTACATAATCATAACATCAAATAATGATGTCCCATGAACCAAAATGGGGCAATATCCAATTTTTTCCGCAGGCCAAAATACGGGCTAACGGAAGGTCAACCATGCCTTAAATTCTACTGAAACCAACCCCTAAAATGCATTAAAAAAAGTCAAAGACTGGCAAGCATTAAAGAAACCCGCATAGACAGACATATGATCAAGACCATAAAAGGAAATCTACTTAAAAAAACGCTACAATCAGAACCCGGCAAAAATCACACACAAAGAGACAAAAATTTACAAAACTGCTCCACGTTTAAAGGCATAATCACGCACCAATCTTCGGCAAACAAGACCATGTCATCTTATCAGAAAACAACGCCTAAAATAAACTACGAATTCCGACCAGTCTGGGGAGACCCGGCCGACTCAACCAGCACATATACCAAACCCTAAGGTCTGCAAAATGTTCAAATTGAATAGCGACAAAAAAAATCACAACGAATACCACACTATACTATAAAAAAGAATCGAAAAAAGCTCGAAGTTCGGAGATCAAAGAACAATCATTAAGACTTTTTAAACACAAATAAATATTTTGACGAAGCGCACTCCACCAGGACACAACGGTGCCCCGGGCGACGACCAAAACCACGACAAATTCAACCCAAAAGTAATACGACATACATCATGACTCTCAAATACAATAAAAGACAGAGTAAACAAAATATTTTCTTATCCGAACAGTATTCTGGACAATTTTAAAAATATAAACAAAATAACAATAAGAAGTCGAGAGAAAAAAAACAAAGTCAAAACAATGATAATAAAACAAGCCCAAACCGCGAAAAGTAAACCTCCGTTTTTCTCTTAGAAAATATTGAAAATACTTAAAAATAGACTAAATATATCTGGTACAAGCAGGAGAAAAACTTACCTCCACAACTGTAATTAGTATCCAAAGACGAAGATCGAAAATAAAAAGATTACAAACCAAATAAAAAGTAATATTAACAAATGGTAGCGCAAAACAACCCAAACCAAGGGACCGATGCAAAAAATACGAAAAATTTTCATAATAAAACGCTATACAAGACCATAGGCGCAAGTTCATTAAATACTAAGAGCTCTAAAAACCGGGATAACCGTGAGTCACAGACATGACCACGAAACCGACTAGAAAACGAAAAAAAAATCCGTGAAGTGGCAGACACGACGCAAAAAACCGTGAGAACCAGACTGACTACTCGAAAATATCTATGGCTTTAAAAAAAGCTACCGAACTCCTGCGCAATAGCCCAAAATGACCAACCAACTAGTCCCGCCAACACAATCGCCTAGCATGGACAAGCGCAACCATTAAAGACATAACGGGAAACCAAGCACCATCAAGAAATAATTGTGCAACGGCAACAAAAACCCAACGCGAAAATCTGTAATAATACATCTCACCGGAATATACCGATAAATAATAACCGTCACTCGGTAGCCATAGTTTCTTATAGTCGGAAACTGATACTATATTATTTTAAACCAATATAAAGACTAACAAGAAAATACCACGCAAGAAAAACCTCATAGAAAACGGCTCTCAAAAATCAACACACAGCCGCACATGAGACCTGTCTTACGCAAAGAGAAGCCGTTATGCAAAAGAGGTCCAGAGAGGATCAATACTTCGCAGAAGGGACAATAATACCATCAAAGCTTAGACACCACAAACTAGGAACAAAGAGGGGGGACACTAAAGGAACATATGTTCCAAAATTCGTGCGATCATCACGCTATCAACGGAACATGCTTGGCAGATGTAAACATAAGCAAAGTACAGTAACTAGAACACACATATCGAAAAATTCTTACATATACGGTAAAACATAACCCCGTTGTCTAGAACATCGGCGAGGTAGAAAACCCAGAAAAAAAGGACCCGAAAAAACCGCTAAAAAGGTCTAAAATGAAAATTAACCAAACGTGTAGAACCGTGACATGGAATTGCCGTTAGGTTACTAGGACAAACACACAAAGTACAAATTGTGGAAATAGACGCAAAAAAAAATCAAACAAATACTGAGGCTAGCCTTGCTCTGTCACCATTTGGGTACCCCTCTAAAACTCAAACCTCGCAAAAAACCGTACAACCGGCTAGGGCGCCAGAGCTAGACTAATAATTTTTTATTACCATCCATTGGAAAACGCACCCTAACATAAATTTAAAGACCATAATTAGAAAAGGTGACCAAAGGCTGATATTAGTCAAATCGAATTCCAACAGTAATCGACAGTCAAAGAAACACTCATGCCAATTAAATACAATAGCTCAGATCTGGCAATTTAATCCTGGAACGGAGCCCAATTAGAATTCGTACGACTACACACATAAAGTTCAAACAGAAGTTGGTAAAATGACGTTTAAAAACAATCGTGGGAAACGTCCAACCTCACATCGGAAAGGTCTAATCAGGTCAAAACACACAATCTTCATGCGCACAAAACAGCCTTTGGAAAAAAGTCCCGCGACTTTCCATAACTCATCAAACATATATTAAATAATTAACAGGTGACCGGAACTTCTAATAACATTATTGCCAAAAAGAGAAAAAAAATAGACGCACTGTTGCTCCAGGGATTGCTAAAACCCCAAATCTTGCAAAACATGCTTTCCTGAAGAACCTTGGGTCGGTGCATTGACAAATTTTCACTTTTCGCATTTTTTTCTCTGTGAAACAGTTGCGAACTCAAATGGATAAAAACAGTTCGAAAAAAAGTCCACTTGACTACTCAAAATCGACGTCAGATCGATATTACTATAAATCGTTTTAAAAAAATACCAAAAAACGAGCGTTGCTATAGAATTCAAATACAGGCAAATATTCAAATAAAGACGCCCCAAAAAACGGTTGACCACCACAAAATATTTAATTTATTTATACGATTTCTCCTCCAAAACGGAAATTAAATCTGAAAAAAGGCGAAAAACCGAAATAGCACACGAAACAAGATTTTTCATGATAATATTAAATGACGTATGCGCGTCGCTACAAATTGGAAGTTGGTGTGAAATAAATTTCAATCTTGGAAATCAGGGCTTTGATGATTTCGCCAAAACCGTATTCGCTCCAAAAAGATCAGAGTAAAAAAGAGCAAGAAAAAAACGAGAACATATTGAAAAAAAACGTGCATCCAAATATAGCCGGGTGAACAAAAACATACTTGAGAAAGTCGAACAGAAGCGAGAAAACATCAAATAGCCAATAGTCGACCAAAATCCAAAAAGCGTCAATATCCAAATACCAAGAAAAAATAGGGGCACCTCCAGCGAAAAGTAAAGGCCATTTTGAAAGGTCCGGTTGATTAAACAAATTAAGAAAAAAAGTACAAAAAAAACATTTATGATCGAACTGTTCCCAAATCCAAATTTGAATTCGAACATTAAATTAAAACCAAAAGTCTCAAAAGCCATAAGCAAAATTCGCTGACAAAAGCCTGGATAGAAATCATCACTAGGAATAGGGAAGAAATATCCATCCAAGGGAAAACGTTTCATCAAAAGCCCCATACGGTAATCGTCCAAAATCCACCGCCTCCCTTAAAAAATAGCGCCAGATGAAAAACACGAATTATTACAATATTTTAAAACGCCTACAAGCTAGTTAGAAGTAACATTCAGATAAAGGTCAAAAATCTAAGTAAAAAACATCCCCTTTCGCTGTAGAATAGACGGGCTTTTTCAACTGAGCCCTCGAAAAGAAAGTTTAGTGTCAATAAAAACCATACTAAAATGATCAACACAGTTTAAAAATAAAGACACAAACACTTGGTAAGGCAATATACCGGTAACGCGAATACGAATTGAAACGGGCAAAATAAATGCACAAATGAGCCCAAGAAAAATCACTGGAAAAATACGAGGAAAAACTTCAGTAACAATTCAAAATACATACTTTAACTGAAAAAAATTTCCCTTACAAAAAGGAACTAATTCAACAAAATTTTACTCACCGAAAAGAAGACTAATCTCAACTAATTTTACATAAAAATAGTTTCACCTTTACCGAAAAGATAATTTAAATGAAACCCAACAAGTCCATGCACAAAAGATAAGACTAATCATATCAGTGCCATCAAGAAGTCCTAAATACAAACACAAGTATTCAAACCTCAAAACCTACTAAAATCCCTCAAAAATATTTAAAAAACGACCAGACAACCTCGGTTAATGCGATCTCTGTCCGATTTTCGTCCAATACACTCCCTTTATGCCTGAAACCTACTTATTCGAGCGAGATACCGAAGTAAAGGATTTTCGATTGTACGCAAAATGTCGAAAACTCTCCGTACAATGGAATAACCTATAACATCGAAACCCTACAACAAATAACTTGTAAGTCCGTTAAAAGCGATTGGGGGAATACCCCAAAATCATGAGTAATTAAAACCGTATTATATCGTTCGAAACTGTTTACGATCAACACCGGCCATTCACACATACGTTGTCATTTTGTGGGCCTTTAATTACATAGAGTCATACTACCCACTGACACCCTGCCTATAGTGCAAGTTTGCCGACAAACGATTTAATCGTGTTCGTGAAAATAACTCTCGGTAAAAAGCAACTCTGCATAATTAAGAATCTTCGGACTTACCGAACCCTCAAACGGGCCTCGAAGGAACGCTTTGTCCTAGGAGACCGATTGGCGAAAGGAAATTCACTCATATTTTGTTCCTAAAAAAACAGTCCTCAACGTTTCAAAATTAAACTAAATACACCCAAACATTACTGAAAGGGCATCCCTTACCGGGAATCACTAACAAGAAATATGAATAAATACTCTAGCAATCAACTGACAACCAACATTGAAATCTCTACACACACACTCATAGCCTCACGTCTAGGCTAGCGGCTAAAGCACACAAGCTAGTCTGATCATACATCATCACACACGTCACCACAAAATAGCTTTTTTAAACAACAAAAAACCCTAAATCCAGTAAAAATAACCAACACATAATCGAGGAATAACCTGACCGCTAAATTGTTTTATGACTAAGGCGGCGTGCCACCTGGATGACATCGAAAAGACAAAACAGAGCCCCATCACACCAACCGACCACATGCCTAATTTAGGATCATCCTGATCTCGCGAAAAAACTCGCATCACAAACATCTTTCGGCCATCTACACCGAAGTACCAGTACGCTACCACGCTGAACCTTTCCAAACTGCCAAATCATCTCCTCCCAAACGGGCTATCAAATGAGTTCAAAATTCACAGATCACGAACGTAAGATTCACCCCACTTAAGCAAGCTATAGACGGACGAACAACAGAAGCCAAAAACCGACGATTTCACAAAACTCAAAAGCCTCCAAGATACATTTATCAAGTGTCCAAAACATTGAAAGATAAAGCAAGCTTATGGCGCAAGCCACAAAACCGACAATTATATTTTTTCATTTCGAAAAATCGGCACACAAAACACGCCCCTCGACCTCCTCTTCGAAAGAGCCCAAAAGAAACAGTGAAACACTGAGAGAGCGAAAGGTGCTGTACGTCAAAGTCGATAGTTGAATTCTAGTGGTCAAAGTATCGAGCAACCAAGGCCGAACGTTATTTTTAAGCTTCATCTTTTGGTAAAAAAGTAGTTTTAATGATCTTAAATGCTCGAAGCCTTATCAATCAGAGCTCTCAAACCCTTACAAGACAAAAAAAAAAAAATCCTAATGTGATCCTCTCAACGCACCTAAAGAAAATGACGGAAATAAATACGGCTAAATCAGGAAGCCGAAAATGTAGGCACCAAATCGGCAGAAGCCACTTGAAATCAAAACGTAATAATTTTGTTTTAAAACAGGTGAACAGACGACGAGTTCATATTGCAACAGAAGAAAACGTGATATATACAAGCTTTTTACAATAACAAAATAAAAATATCAGGCAGAACCCAAAAATTACACTGCCGCCACAAAAAAAATCAATTTCTAAAAAATCGAGTTTAGCGTAACAAACAAAGATATGTTCGCCTCCCAGAACACGTGAAGAAGGTGTTGAGGTAACAATTTCTTCTAACCAAATAATGCAAACAAATAATCAAAAATTGGCATTTAGTCTAATTACATGAATACCCTAAAATCAGCCGTGAAGCCAAAAAATAAGACAAAAAAAGTTTCACATTATAACACTGACGTAAATTGGTTAACTCAGACATAAATTGATACCAAAAACAATAACCCAATATCGAAAATCCTGCCTAGCGGCTTTAACAGGCTCATAACTTAGAAAGTGTCCAATACATACACATTGCGAAACCAGGATTTCAGAATGAACAACCGCAAGGCAGGATTTCGATATGACACAACAAAAGCACTGACAAAAAATGCATGTACGAAGTAACTGTCTGGGCGACGCGTTTTCGAAAACAAAAAAATCGTACCGAAATTCGCCTTGTAACTGGTTTTTAGTTTGTTTTACAGTAAACAAGTATGACGAACCCATTTACTACAGAAACAAATTGTTTATCCATAGTCTACACATCTCAAACAATCTTAAAGTGTCTGAAAACATTCATTCCGCTGAACGATAATATTGCAGTAAAATACAAGAACAAAACGATAATTTGCATTAACCATGTTAAGCAATGAAATCTTCCGTATCGACTATCAAATAACACTAACAACCTCAAAAAACTGAATAAATTTCCGCACATTTTCAAATCACATTTCGTGGAAAAATACGATATAAACCTATGACACATTTTATTAAAAGTCCTGAAAGTAGTATTTCACGTAATGTTGCTTTCCAAAAGGTTTCGCCACAACATGCTCTGGATGGACTACGACAATCGCGTAAAAAAAAATGACAAAACTGTTCAAGTAACTAATAATTTTGCAATGTTCTACTATGTAATGAAATAAAATAACATTGGAAATTATCTAAATTCTCTCGGGAAAAACACCTTTGGAAACAAAAACAAACTCAGTAACCTCTAAAACTCGATCGGAGAAGTATTTAAAGGAGTACTAAATTTTTAGATTGAAAATGAACAATATCTGTTTAATAACTAAAACCCACTTGGAACCGGTGCAAAAGATCTTCTATCTATGCGAGGTAAGAACCCAAATGAAATATTGGACTCAAGCAAACGAAAATTTAATTCTTTGTTGGAACGCCACCACATCGCGGCTCATTGTACTAATGACCTGTTCATGTAAAGTTTCACGTGCCGATCTCAAATTTAGGTATCGATCGCAAAAAACACCGAAAAAGGGGAAGTAAAGTACGTTCAGAAGTGCGTTTTGAATAAAAAATCTCATAAATAACAATCTTTATATCGATAATATTTTGAGATCAAGTAAAACGCCTAGAAATTAAACTACTTGACGAAACCATAAACAATGCCTTGGTATATACATATACACATACGCCTAATCAACCAAGGCATTGTTATAAACGTAAAATAGATTGTTGGTGAAAGTACTTTAAATAATAGGACCGTCACACAAATCTACGAAACTTCAAATTCTACTCCTCCCAGAAGTAAGCAAATGACTCAAATTTCACAGATAACGTAACGGTAAATGTTCAACGTAAAGGACTTTTGAGCCGGACTAAACAATCTCTAGGAACGCCAATAACCGACGAGTTAAACAATGTCAGACTCAATCTACCCTCCGAGGGAATATGAAAATGGCCAATTTTTAACATGGTACCCAGAACAATAGTAACAGATAAACGGAAGCTTTTTGCTAATTCGAGCTAAAACTCGAAATGACTATTTTGAATCATTTCCCCGAAAAATTCCCAAATTTTTTTCCTAGGCCAAAAGAAACCAGTGAAACACTGACTGAAGAAGTGGCTACAGCAAGGATATTGGAAGTTTAGTGGTTAAATCGAGCAAACGTTATTTTAACGTTCATCTTAAAAAATACTTAAACAACAAGTGAAAAAAATGCATAAATTCGTAAAACTTTTTTTGTGATGATTTTAATGCCTCTAAGGCCTTATTAAATCACCGGAACTACCCCCTTAAAGAGGGTTCGCCTGATCATCGTGAAGTTTTATAAACGTTCTGAAAACTGGTAGAGGGTATTAAAAAACTTATAACGTGAAGACCAAGTTGTCGAAAATAATTTGCACCAATTATGTATACACAATCAACCTACGCCACCACTAACCCTAATAGAGCCTCAACACAACACACACCCACCACACACACCCAACCACACCCCCCGATTTCAACAACCCACACCACCTTCCTCCCTAATTCTTGCAGTAATGTTTCGGCCAGAACCACACACACTACACACACAACAACCCCAAATATCTTGCGCCCCACACACTTTCCGAACACGCTGCCCTTGTGACCAGACCCCAGTCCACACCACAACACATACCGATCAACCACCATCGGAGTTTATTTTCTCCTTTTCGCGATTTTGTTCGTCAAAGCAGCAAATTTAAAGAAAAGAGAGGCGATGGTATCTTATGTATATGGTTTTCGGAACTTGACTCCAACAAAAGCAAGACAAAAATTGATGTAGAGTTGTAGGGGACGGAAAGCTTTGCATCAAACTATAAAACATATCGAACTTCATGTTGCCTCCAGAAGCGAAGTCGGATCAAATTTTAGAAAGAACGCTCTACGTGAGTTATTGGCCAGTTTGTGAGCTTTCATATAAATAAACCAATAATTGTGTTGAAAATTGGCGAAGAGTAGTGCTTCGAAATAAGCCCTCTAAACTGCTCGATTTTCAGATTCGTTGAAAGTTTCTGCCGTATAATCAGCTTAGAAAAGCTCAGCAATATGTCTGGTATGAGACTGNGAGAAACAGCCTCCGTCGGTTACCCCAAATTTCTGGATCTAAGAAAATATTTGGGATTTTTTTTTTCGAAATTTAAAATTTTTTTATTGCCATGTTCAAGATCTAATTCACAGTGATCTAATGCAACAAAAATTAGAGCACAAAGTTATTACTTCAAAAGATACAGTGCGGTTAAGGAAAATAAAACTTTGAAAATATAGAAAATTTTGAAAAATTTTTGACATCGAAATTTTTTTTTTTTATATTTCTGGAAGCAAACCAGCCACGAAAATGACAATGCAACTTAAATTAGCTTCCTATCACTTATGAGTCTCGAGATACAGCCTCCGTCGGTTACCCCCTTAAAGAAGTTATTTGCGATCGAAAACATTTTTTTTGCTCTTTCTTTTATCCTATTTTTTACTATTTTCATGTGAAGTAAGTACTCAACAGATATTTAACAGCTGTCGAACCATAATCTGGCACTGACAGTTAGTGACTTCCTTGGTTCAATTGTATCGTTCTTTTAAGAATTTGATTTTATGAAATTATTGAAAGTGAACTTTTGGGAAGCGTTATGAGTATCGTGCCCACCATCAACATAGAAATAAGCTGCAATTTGGCATGAATACTTTTTCTGACGAAACTTGCCACATATTACAAAATTTGACAATTTTGATCATTTTTAACCCCTAACCGTCAAAAAATTTAGCCGTAAATAATCTTGACTCAAACGCCACATGTCCTTAACGGGGTACTCAACGGTTTTTTAATTCAGGTTTGGGACATAATAACTGCACCAAATAGCCTTAGGAAGGCCACAAAATTCATTTCTGCTCTTATCATAAAAAAAATTTCGAGATTTTTCTCAAAATTTTTGAGTTTTTTCAGATTTTTTCTAAGTATTTTTTTGGGAAAAACGTCAATTTTAATGAAAAATGCTAACAATAAGTAAAGGTGAGTAGCAACTTTTTACTTTAGTTTTGCAGTAGCTTCAATTTGAGGGTACTTTTGGTACAATCGGATGAAAATAAATTTCTAGAAACTCCAAAAATTGACTTCCGGTTGAACTAAAATGCAATTTTCTATTAATAGGAGCAATAATTAAAAAAAAATTTCACTGGAAATTGAGAAGACATGTTTTCACGTATTTAATCAAATTAAAAAAAATGTATCGAGTCGTTTTCGAGAAAATTTCGTTTCAGTTTGGAATTTTCACATTTTCTTGAATCTAGAATATAAAGGATCAAAATTTCAACCTGACGTAAGCAGATTTGTTGTTCAGCAGACTATGAGCTTTCATTTGATGGTACTTTCAACTCAATACGATCAAATTTTTTTTCTAGAAATCATGAAAATTGACTTCCGGCTGAATTAATCTGCAATTTTCTATAAGTAGGAGCGATGTTTAAAAAAACTTTTCCACTAGAAATTGAGAAGACATATTTCTC
>SCLH01001482.1:250105-264327 GCA_004367855.1 Oikopleura vanhoeffeni | reverse complement strand
GATGATACAATGTCTGAGCTTCGACTTTCCGTCAAAATAATTTAATTTGCTGTCATTTAAAAAAAAGCTACCCAAATAATTGACCAGTGTCCTTATATTTTGTCTAGTCCGCCAATAATAATAATGTCTGCTTAGGCAGGTTTTGGTATCAAGCGTGCAACCATTTTAAGACGATAACGGGAAAACCATAGTCCCTATCAAGAAATGAGATTTTGTATTCAACGGGCAACAAAAAAAGCCCAATGCGGAAAATTTGTTAATTTAATTTGACATTTGGTTCACCGGATATAAACCCGAATTAAATTAATACCGAGTTCTAATCTCGGTAGGCCCATATTTTTTTTCTTTTAATTAGTCGGAAACTGATACTAGTAGTTTTTATATTTGTTTTTAACTTATATTACTACTTTATATGTATTAAGTACTTTAACTATAGAAATATATATTTTTGATTCATTTCTGAAAGAAAAAAGCCTATATGAAAATACAGGCTTTATGAATTAATAAGCGGTCATTAATACGCTTTTAAAATTTGTTCTAGAGAGGCGATCAAATAATAACTCAAATGTGCTTTAGGACACCACGAAATTTTAGAACAAAAGTATTGACACTAAAGTGATACATATTTGGTTTTAAAAATTTCGTGCGATTATGTAAACGCTATTCTAGACGGGGAATTTCATTTTTTTTGGAGTGATGTTAAACATAAGATAAGTACAGTTGTACTTTAGAAAACTATCATATCGAAAATTTTGTACATTATACGTGTATAAAACATAACCACTCTCGTGTTTGTCTTTTAGAACATGTTCGGCCGAGGTTAGAAAACCCAGAAAAAAGACCCGATATAATAACCGCTAAATTATTATGGTCTTTGAAAATGAAAATAATCTTTAAAAATCGTTTTGGTTTTATGAACGTGAATTGAAAATTTTGGCCGTTATGTTCTTATAATATATAGACAAACACAACAATAGTACTAAATTTTTTTTAAATAATTTGAAAGAGAATTATTTCAAACAAATTTTACCTGATAGTTTTAGCTTCTTGGTCTTTTCTGTCATCATTTTTGTGTTGTACCTCCTCTAAAACTTTCAAACTTCGCAAAATACGTTTGACAAGCTCGCTAGGCGCAGGAGGCTTAGACTTTAATAATTTTTTAATACCATCCATTTGGAAAAGCACCCCTAAAATAAATTTTTAAAGGACTCATATATTTTATTGAAAATGTGACAAAGGCTTGATTGATTTTTATTGTCATAATTTGAAGTTTTCCAACTAGTAAATTCGTAGCTAGTTCAAAGAAACATTCTCATGCAATTATTTAATTAAATAGTAGATTTTGGCAATTTTATCCTGGAGACGGAGCCCTAATTATGAGATTGCGTAACGACTAGTTTCACATCACATAAAAGGTGTTCCTAAACAGAAGTTGGTGAAAAATGACGTTAAAAAATTAGTGATAACGTCCACCTGCACAAGTCTGGAAAGTCTAATCATGGTCAATTAACACAACGAATGCGTCATTTTTGCGTCACAAAAAAGCTCTTGAAAATAAGTCCCGTTCGATTTTTACATAACTCATCAACATATTATTATATATATTAAACAGGGTTGACCGAACTGTTTTAATTAGTCATTAGTTTGGCCAATAAGTATGAATTTATATTTAAAATATGGATACTGTTTTCTCCAGGGATTGCTTAAAACCCCAAATCTTTTGCAAAAATGCTTTCCTGGAAGTATACCTTAAGGGGGTCGGTGCATTTTGACAGATTTGCACTTTTTCGATTTTTTTTCTCTTGATGGGAAACATTTTGCGACTTCAGAATTTTTGGATAAAAACATTTTCGAAAAAAAGTTGCCACTTTTGAGCTTACTTCGTATAATCTGATTTTCTTCAGATCGATTATTTTTACTTTATAAATCGTCTTTTGAAAAAATACTCAAAAAACGCGCGTTTGCTATCGAAGGTGTCTAAATTACAGTAAAATTTATTTTCTATTATTTATTAATTAGAAGCCCTAAAAAACGGTTTTGACCACCAGCTAAAATTTATTTAATTTAATTTTATACGATTTCTACGTCAAAATCGAAAATTTAAATTCTTGAAAAAAGGCGAAAAACCGAAATTTTAGCACATCGAAAAAAATATTTTTTTTCATGAGTTTAATTTATTAAATTTTACGTAGTGGTCGCGTCGGCTTACCAATTTGGCAAGTTTTGGTGTGATAAAAATTTTTCAATTCTGGATAAAATAGGGCTTCGATGGATTTCTGCCAAACCGTAGTTTCGATCCAAAAATTATGATTCAGAGTATAAACAAGAGCGAAGAAACAAAACGAGAACATATTTGAAAAAAATAAAAGGTGGCATTCCAAATATTTTTAGCCGGTGAATTCAAAAAAATTACTTTGAGAAATTTTGAACCAGAAATGAGAAAAATTTTCAAAATATTTCCAAATAGTTTCGACCAAAAATCCCAAAAAAGTGTCATATGATTTTTCAAATACCATAGAAAAAATATGTTGGTCACCTCCGCGAAAAGTTAAAGTGGCCATTTTGAAGAGTGTTTTCCGTTGATTTGAAACAAATAATGAAAAAAATTGGACAAAAATAAAACATTTTTTGATGATTTTCGGAACTTTTTTCAAAAATTCTCCATAATTTGTTGAATTCGAAAAGTTAAATTAAAACTCAAAATTTTCTTAAAAGCCATAATGCAAAAATTCGCTAGTTACAAAAGTTGCCTGGATTATGAAATCATCACTTTAATGGTATATTGGGAAGAATATATCAATCCAGTGAAAAGTTTTTTTCCAATTCCAAAAAAAAAAACCCCCATATCGGTATCTGTCAAAATGCACCGCCTCCCTTAAATAAATTAGCATGCGTTCAGATTGAAGAACACGAATGTTTATTTACAATAACTTTTTAAAACTGCCCTAAAGCTTAGGTTTCGCATGTAATATTCTAAATAATATGGTCAAAAATCTAAGTTAAAAAACTCACCTTTGCGGGCTGTAGGAATAACCGGTCTTTTTCAACTGAGCGCTTATCTCTGAAATATTGATATGTTTTAGTTCAATTAAAAACATATAAAATGTATAGCAGACACAGTTTAAAATATAAGAGACACAAGACACTTTGTATGGCAATTATACGGTAACGTCGAATACTGAATTTGAAACGCAAAATTAAATGTCAAAAATGAGCCCAATGAAAATATCACTGAAGAAATACGGTAGAAAAACTTCAGTAAAAATTAAAAATAACATATTTTTTAACTGAAAAGATTTTCTCCTTTTACTAGAAAATGGGAACTTAATTTTTCAACTAAAATTTTTTTATCCCTCTACTCGAAAATGAAGACTTAATTTTTCAACTGAAATTTTTTTATAAAAATATTTTCACCTTTTACTCGAAAAGACTTAATTTTGTAAATGATAATTCTCCAAAAAGTGTTTCCATGCATTTCAAAGATATAGACTATATCATATTGTGCTCAAATTCAAGTAAATGGTCCTTAACTACCGAAACGTCAAGTTTTTATAATAAATCATACAATATGTTTTAAAATGCCCCTCAATAAATTATTTTAAAATATACGACAGACGAACTCTCTTGTGTTATAGCAATTTTTCTGTCTCGATTTTCGTCTCAATTACCTCTCGCTCTTTTTAGCCTGAAACCTACTTATTCGAAGCGAGAACCGAAGTAAAAGTGATTTTCGATTTGTATCGCAAATTGTCGAAAACTTCTCTCGTAAAATGGAATTAGACCTATAACATCGAAACCCTACATATCAAATTAACTTTTGTAAGTTCGTTAAAATGTCGATTTGGGGGAATTACCCAAAAATCATGAGTATATTAAAAGCTCGTTATTATTATCGTTCGTAAATCTGTTTACGATCAACACGGCCAGTTCACACATAATTGTCATTTTTGTTGGGCTATTTATATTACAGTAGAGTCATACTACCCACTTGAACCCTGGCCTATTTATTTGCAATTTGCCGAAAATACTGATTTTAATCTTTTTTTTCGTGGAAATAAATAACCCGGTAAAAATCTACTCTGATAATTAAGATCTTCGACTTACTCTTGAACCCCTCATATGGGCCTCGAGAGTAACAGGTTTGTCCTTAGGGACCGATTTGGCGAAGGAAATGTCATCTTATGATTTTTTGTTCCAAAAATAAACAGTCTCTCATACTTTTTTCAAAATTAAATTTAGAATTACACTAAAACAGTTTTTTTGAAAGGCAGTCACCCTTACCGGGAAATCACGTGAAAATCATAGGATATATCGATAAATATTTCTTAGCAATCAACTGCGAGCTAAACAAGCCTATTGTAGAGTGCCTTTAGTAGGACGTAAACTATTTGCCTCTACGTCTTAGTAAGCTAGCGGCTAAACGCACACTATGTGTGATGTATTTTGATTTTATAAATCCGTTAATTAGGTCCCAGACAAAAAATTTAGTTTTTTTAAACTAACATAATATATTCCTATCATATTCCAGTAAAAATACCACAATAATGAGGAATTTAACTGACCCAAATTTGTTTTATGATTAAGGGGGTTGCCGACTCTGATTTGACATTCGGTGAAATATACTGAAAACTAAGAGCTCATAGAGAAAAACCGAAAATGCCTAATTGTAGATCTATCCTTAATCTTGCGAAAAAGTGCATCACAAAACATTTTGGCCATTACACCGATAGGTACAGTATCGTACCAAGGTGACCTTTTCCAAACTGCCCAAAATCTATCTCCTCCCAAACAGTATATCAAATTGAGTTCAAATTTTCACAGATCACGTAACGGTAGTAATGTCAATCTTTTAAGGCAAGCTTTTATTGACCCGGCGACTGAACAATTCTAGAACGCCAAATAACCGACGATTTTTCACAATTTCAGACTTCAAAATCTATCTCCCTCGAAGATATATTTTATCAAGTGTTCTCCAGAACATTTGTAAGAGATTAAGGCAAGCTTTTTTGCAATTTTCCAGCTAAAACTCGAAATATGATTTTTTTGGTCATTTTCGAAAAATTTCTGAAGAAAAAAGTGCTTCGATTTTTCGAAAGTAGGCTCAAAAGAAAGCTAGTGAAACACTGATGAGAAAGTGGCTTACGTCAAGTCGATATTTTGAAGTTTTAGTGGTCAAATTCGAGCAAACGTTATTTTTTAACTTCATCTTTTAAAAATATTTTTTGATGATTTTTAATGCCTCTAAGGCCTTTAATTAAATCAGAGTCGTCAACCCCCTTAAAGACAAAAAAAAATAAAAATCCTAATTGTGATCCATCTCAACGGCTACCAAAGCTAAATGACGGAATAAATTACGGCTAAATCAAGGAATGCCGAAAATTTTAGGCTCCAATAATTCCGGGCAGAATTCCAGCTTTTGTGAAAGTAAAAACGGTATTATTTTGTTTTAACAATGGTGAACTAGACGACTGAGTGTTTATTCAACAGAAGAATATTACGTGAATATATACAGCTTTTTTAACATTAAAAAATTAAAAATATTCATGGCATGAAACCCCAAAACGTTTTACTACTGCTTCGGCCACAAAAAAATCAATTTATATAAAAATTCGATTATGTTTTAACATAACAATAGATTATGTTCCCTCCCCAGAACATGTGAAATGTTTTGAGTAACAAGTTTTTTCTAACAAAATAATGCAAACAAATACTATCAAAAAATGGCATTTATTCTTAATTGACATGGTGAAATTATCTATAAATCAGCATTTGAATCCTAAAAATTAAGAACAAAAAAAGGTTTCACATTGATAACACGTGACTGGTTAAATTTGGTTAACCAGACTATAAATTATACCAAAAACAAATTATGCCCATATATCGAAAATCCTGCCTATGCGGTCTTTTTAACAGGCGTCATAACTTTGAGAAAGTGTCCAATCACATCACACCATTGTCGAGAATCCAGTGATTTCATAATGAAAAGACCGCATAGGCAGGATTTTCGATATGACACACAAAATTCACTTGACACAAAAAATTGCATGTACTTAATTAACTGTCTTGGGCGACTGTTTTCGAAAGAAAAAAATTAGTACCGAAATCTCCTTTTGTAACTGGTTTTTAGTTTTTTTTTACAGTAAACAAGTTATGACGAGACCCATTTATTACAGAAAAAATTGTTTATCACATATGTTCTACAATCTCAACACAATTTTTAAAGTTGTCTTGAAAACATGTTTTTTAATTTCCGCTTGAATCGATAATTATTTGCATTTAAAATAAAGAAAAAACATAATTTTTGCATTACCATTTTTATAGCATGTTGAAATCTTCGTTATCGACTTACTCAGAAATAAAATAAAAACATCCAAAAAACTGAATAATTTCCGTCACATTTTTCAATCACATTTTTGAAAAATACGATTATAAACTCTATGACACATTTTTATTAAAAGTCCCTGAAAGTATTATTTCTACGTATTTTGGCTGTTCCAAAAAGGTTTTCGCCACAAATGCTCTGGATGTGATGAGGACAATTCGGTTGTAAATAAATGACATTAAATTTTCAATAACTTAATTTTTCATGTTTTACTATTTATGAAGATAAAATAACATTTGGAAATTATTTAAATTTTCGGGATAAAACACTCTTTGAAAATCAAAATACAAACTCATAACCTCTTAAAATACGTCATCTGAAGTTATTTTAAAGGATGTACTTAAATTTTTTAAGATTTTGAAAATAAATTATCTGTTTTTAAAATAACTTAAAATCCACTTGTGTAACCGTTGTTCAAAAGATTTTCTATCTATCTCATTATAGAACTCAATTGAATATTTATTTGGACTCAGAAAACTGAATTTAATTCTTTTTGTTTGAACTGCCCACATCCGATAATTTTTATCTAGATGTGACGCTGTTTTCATAGTAAAGTTCAAGTGGCGCTATCTCATAATTTATTTATTTCGATCGAAAAAATCACCGAAATTAGAGGGGGGAATTAAAGTACGTTCATAAGTGGTTTTTGATAAAAAATCTCATAAATAATCAGATTTTTTATATCGATAATAATTAGTTGAGTTATTTAAGTAAAAAACGTCCTAGAAATTTAAAAACTACTTGACGATAACATAAAACAATGCCTTGGTATCATACATATATCA
Organism: Oikopleura vanhoeffeni; assembly: GCA_004367855.1. Taxonomy (NCBI): domain Eukaryota; kingdom Metazoa; phylum Chordata; class Appendicularia; order Copelata; family Oikopleuridae; genus Oikopleura; species Oikopleura vanhoeffeni. The sequence continues at coordinate 257,160 of SCLH01001482.1, read as the reverse complement.
TATACGCACAATAAAAAGGCATTGTTTTATAAAACTGTAAAATAATTTTTGTGTGAAAGTACTTTTTAAATTAATAGGACGCGTCCTACTGACATAATTCTACTGTAAACTTCAAAATCTATCTCCTCCCAGACGGTATATAAATTGAGCTCAAATTTTCACAGATAACGTAACGTAGTATGTCAAACTTTAAAGGAGCTTTTTTTGATCCGGTGACTAAACAATTCTAAACGCCATTACACGACGATTTTTAACAATTTCAGACTTCAAAATCTATCTCCTCCGAGGATATATTTGAAAATGGCTCAAATTTTTAACAGGTATTCCTCAGAAAATATGTAAGAGATAAAGGAGAGCTTTTTGCAATTTCGAGCTAAAACTCGAAAATGATTTTTTTGATCATTTTCCGAAAAATTTCCGTAAATTTTTTTTCCTAGGCTCAAAAGAAAGCCAGTGAAACACTGATGAAACGTTGGCTTAGTCAAGGCGATATTTGAAGTTTTAGTGGTTAAATTCGAGCAAACGTTATTTTTAACTTCATCTTTTAAAAAATACTTAGAAAAAATTGAAAAAAATTTCGTAAAATTTTTTGATGATTTTAATGCCTCTAAGGCCTTTATTTAATCAGACCAGATATACCCCTTAAGAGAGTGGTTGTCGCTGATTCAGCTGTTTTTTGAAGTTTTATAAATGGTTTCTTGATAAACTGGTAGAGGTGGTATTATAAAAACTTTATAAACGTGAAGAACAAGTGTCGAAAATAATTTCACCAATAATTGTATACACAATTCAACCTACGCGCACGCACTAACCCTTAATAAGCCTCCCAAAAAGAACACTAAAAAGCCTACTCCTCCTACAATTTACATGATTTTTTTCTAATTTTTTGAGTAAAGTTTCGGAGAAGCAATTTTGCTTTTGACAGACAATTTTCTTTCGACCAATTTTCGTTGAGGTTTTGTTTTTCGGTCTTTTCGCATTTTGTTCGTCAAAAGCAAAATTTTAAAGAAAAAAGGCTATGGATTATTGTTAATATTGGTTTTTCGGAACTTGACTCAAAAAATAAACAAAAATTGATGTAAATTGTAGGAGGAGTAAGCTTTTTGAGTTTCAAATATTAAAACATGATGGTAACCTTCATTTGCCTCCAGAACGAAGTCTGATCAAATTTGAAAAAAAACGCTCTAGATTATTGTTGAACTAGTTTGAGCTTTATATAAAGTAATAAACCAAAAATTTGTGTTGAAAATTGGCGGAAGAGTAGGCTTTTGAAAAAGCCTCTAAATCTCGATTTCAGATTTCGTTTTTTAAAGTTTTTGTCCGATAATAGCTTAAAAACGCTCTAGATTATTCTTTGTATTGATGATCTGGAGCATGCCTGGCCACAGCTGGCTTTTGGCTTTGGCCAGCCCTGATCTGGAGCCTGACACAAAAAAAATAATAAAAATGATGAAAACTGACGGAGAAGAAAGCTTTTTAGTGTTTTTNTTGTTCTTTACGTTAAAAAAGTTTTGGGAATTCCAGCTTTGCTAGTTTAGCCATAAACCGCATCTAAAAACAGGAAAATCAGCGACAACCACTCCCTTAAGGAATGTGGTTGATTTAAATTTATATCGATGCATCGAGTTCTACTTCTAATCTTGGACCAAAAAAGGTAGGCCAATCAGCGGCACTTTGAAGTCAAATGGAAAGTCAGGTGCAATAAAAAACTCATCGCAAAAACAACGCTTTTCCAGCTTAGTATTGTTTAATTAATAGACTATGAAAACTTTATAACATTGCAAACTGTTATACAGAGAATTACGAAAATACCGCATCGTAAATTATCTTTCGCAAAACTTAATCTTCTACAGATTTTTCTGAATAATTATATCGTAACTCTGGCAAAAACGCGCTTTTCGTTCGAACTAGAAACCATTTAGATAAACGTGATGGCTCAGAATTTACCATTTTTACATTCCAGTGGATTGAAGCAATTCACGGGTGGCCGGGCGCGAAACGCCACTCAATGAGACGAATTAATTAGCCAAAGTTTTAGGTCAGAAAATTACCCTCAGTATCTGCTTTATTTATGCACCGAAAACACTTGAGTAAAACATGAAAATTCGCATGAGATGTCTATACAGTAAACAATGACAAAACTTGTCTATCGAAATTATAGATGTTTATATACTGTACATAACTACCGTATAGCCAATACGGTATGAGTGAAAAATGAATTTATAAAAAGGACATCGTTAGTTGTATAATTTTTTTAAAAATACCAATATATCACATTTAAAAACCAGCTACTGTCGCGACATGTCGCGTGTCGTTATAAAGAAAGCTAATTTTGGTCGTTTTCTCCATGTGTAAAGGTGTCGTTTTTTCCATATAAAAACCATTAAAAAGTGCGAGTGAACTAAACATGCAGGCCAACTTTTCGCACTGGGTAAATTTTTCAGAAAAAACAATTTTCAAGAAAAGTTTTAAAAATTATTCCTAGTTTTTTAATAGCATAATTTCGCCTTAAAATTTCAACTTTTCTAGAGAAAAAGTAGTAAAATTTTGAAATTAGTCAAATTCTAACGAAAACATACTCCAAAAACCATAATTTTCTGCGAAGAATTATATAAAAATTCGTGAAATTTACCTTTTGTTCTCTATTGATATAAAAACTAAATTTCTTCCAAATCTGGAGCTTTCAAAAATGTATTATAAAACTTTTAAGATGTGACTATATGTCATTGATGTCAAACAAATAATTAATCATTAGAGTCTCTGCATCGAATTAAAAAAATGTCTTTTGAATGTCTAAAATTTACGAATATTATAAGAATTAAGAATGCTAAAAGTAAACAAATTGATTTAAAATTCCATCATCATTAAATGACTAATGGTTTGTAGGGTTATTTAATTTTAAACAAATAAAAGTTATTTTTATATCCGTACGGGGAATATCCCCAGAATCTGATGTCATCTGAGAAATTCAAATGAATTATTCACTAAGATCACGTAAGCATTTAAATAAAGGTCAGACTTCTTAAATAGATCTTTTTAATAAGCTCTTATTTTTTGAAAAAATTTAAGAAAAATTTTTCGAGGTTCTGATTTGTTGAAATAAAAACCAAACATAAGCATTTACATCTGATCAAGTTTTCATGATTTTTTTATAAGATAACAAATAAGTTTTGCCATTTTAAATTTTTTTATGTGACCGAATTTGTTTTTTCTCATAGAAAATTACAAAAAATGTTCAATTAAAATTATAACTAATTTGTTACTATAAATTAACTTATGTAAGAAAGACTTTCACATGAAATTAAATTCGAACTACAGCACTTAAAAATTCGAAGCAAAAAGTAATTAGTAAATAATGTACCATTTAAAACTTTGTAAATTCCGAGCCGGAAGTGAAGACCAGTTATTCGAAACCACAAAACCTTGGTTGTTATTAAACGAGGCTTCTTCACGATTTTGTGGGCTACAAATTACCTCATATACAAATACAATACTCAGACAAAAAATGACCCAAAGCCAATACCAAGGAAATACTTGATTAAATCAGGACACAAATTAATGACGTCGGCATTTTTAGCACACTTAAAGGGGGTATATGACGCTTAATAGCAGTTTATAAATTTGTTTCCGACTAACGCTACAGGGCGCATTGAAGTCTGAAAGTTGAAAATCATCAATAAAAATATAAAATACCATATCGATGATTATCTTTCGGCCTGCTTTTTCACTCAGGCGATGTCAGAAACGATAGTTACCAATCAAATCACACGATAGTCAACTTATTTCAAGAATTGTGTGATTTGATTGGTTAATATCTTCTCTGACGTCACAGTTATGACGCGTGAGTTAAAAAGCAGGACGAAGTATTATCTTAGATATATCTTAAATCCGGGAAGATGGCCCATTTTTAGTAAATCAAGCCAAAATTTCAGTATCGTTCTCTAAAAATTGGCCCTCTTCCCGGATTTAAAATATTTTGTAGTTTTTTTCAAATTACAAAAAAATTCGTTCGTTTTTTGCTCAAAATTCCACATGCTCTGATCAAAATTGGGAAAACATTCATAACCGTATGACGTCAATATAAAAGTCTAGTTTGAACTTTTTAATATTTGCACATTATTCACGAGTCGTGAATCACGACCTCATTTACCCTCAATAATATCATCTTTTCGTGATTTTACAAAAGTTTTCATATCAAGCTGGAGTTTTGCGTCCGTTCTCATTGTCTAAAAATCTACCGAATTATATTATTAAATACATGAGAGGTCATATGAGGTATAAATTAAAAACTAGTCTGTCTCCACACGTAATCTGACATTCACAGAATCGGTCATGAACTGTTTATTTGAAGTCGCAAACCATCTCCCCGCAGTGTAATAATAAAATGGCTGACCACACAAGTTTTCACACAAAAATAATGAAAAGGGGTCACTAATGACGCAATAAAATAATGTATATTTAGTTTTTGACAAAGGTGACGGAAGGAAAATCTTTAATTTTACGAATTAAACTACAGATATAAATAAGGTTTAAATATCGAGTTTTTTACAACAAATACAAATTAAAAACTGTCGTTATATCAATATTTTGCCAAATAAAATTCGAAACACTATAATTAATTATTTTTAGCAAGAAAAAACACGTCTCCTTAGATAATTTGAGAATTTTCTAAGAGCACCTAAAAACTAAAAATTCTTAAATATCTGTCGAGGTACTCGCTAGGCCTTTATGCCACTTCATATTTGGGTAGTTGGTTTTATTTTCTGTTCATTTTATGTAACAAAAAATAACACCAGCTACCCAAATCTGAAAAATGGCATAAAACCGTTATAGATATAAAAGATTAATTTTGTGACGAAGACCTCCTTATTGTAAATACTGCTACTAGGAAGAAATCAAGTGTTCTGATAATATTATTCTAAATATTAACTCTTTAAATATTGATTGAATTATTTAATGATGTCTAGAAATTGATTTAGAAACATTTTTGTCTGAATATACCGCAGGAAATTTTCAGAAAGTTTATCCGATTCTAGAAAATATATTTTATTATTAAAACCGGCAATTTTATAACTAAAAAAATATGTGACAATTTCTTCAATTATTTCTGAGTAATTTACTTTCTGCATATGTGAAATAAGTTATTTTGATAAATTCTTGGTAATTTTGATCATCCAAGCTAATTTTATAACGAATTTAGGTTTAATTGGCGCATTTGAAATGTAATTCCCAACGTTCAAGTTTTGAACTATATTATTGAACCCAAAATGCTCCTGTGTTTATACTACAAACTTGAATTGACAATAAACATCCCCTTATTTTATTTTTAAGGGGGTGAGTCGTCTTCCTGGTAAACATTTTTTTTTAATATATGTTTTCAACGTTCATTGTTGTGGGGTGAAAATGGTGTAAAATTGGTGAATCTAAGCATTTAAACCCCAATAATATAAATACAAAAAGCGGGTTTTGGGACAATTTGACTGTGCCAAATTAAGTCCAAAACCGCTTTTTAGGTTGTGCTTATATGTAGTTTTATTAGGAAAACTTGACAGTGTCAAGAAAACCCTTAAAACATAAATTTCAGTCCTTATCCCGCATTTTTTTTCAAAATCGGATAAATTACGCAGTTTTTTGGCAAATTTCGCTTCTTTTGTCTTGAAAGATATATAAATTAGTATTTTGTATATGCGTCATTTATTTATAGAAATTCCTGTAAGAAGCAACAGTTTAAATAGTAAAAATATTGAAAAATTTTATAATACCCATAAAAATTTATCATGAAAATAAACCTCTTCATAAATAGTTATTTCCAAAGACAATTTCAAACATTTAAGAGAACGCTTATTCAATAGATGTTGATGTCTCCACTCTAAATTCGTTTTGTCCAACACGTTTCGGACTGCTTATCTTTGGGCTCTCCTGCCGAGATATACTGACGCGGTGAATCTATTGTGTTTTGGTACTCTGCCCTCAACATCCGACGCGGGGGATTTTTTCGTTTAATGTTGAAATGCACCAAAAAATTTTATAGGTCGAGGCGATTCAAAAAATGCATTCTAAATGAAAAGAACATTTTGAAAAGATCAGAAAATGAAGATAATTAACTCTCATGCTGAGGGATCTTATCCGAGCCAAACAGCCGGATTTAAGTTAATTGGTTGTGTTAATTTTGCAAAATTTTCATTATTTCAGCATGCTAAAAAATTAGAAGATTGTAAAATATTTTAACGTATGAGAAAAGCCCTACAATAGTAAATGCTACTACTAATACATGCAACTGATTGGTCTAATCAGCAAACTGCACAATTTTGTTGTAAAACACAAACTACTATAGCTAAAGAAAGTGACTTTATCGAAAATATAACCTATCCGTTTTACAGATTTCGTGACTTACAATTTAATTTGTCAAATATGAATATATTGGAACTTAAGGGTGTACGTAATGGTGGTTCCTACATTTTCTGCAGTTATTATGTCATAAAAATGCACCAATCAATTGTTTATGTTTTAAAAAGCTCAAAACAACCAAATAAGAACAAAACAATTTCGAAATTTTTGAGTTTTTTTCGACGTTTTTCTGAGAATTTTTTTTTCAAAATAACGTAATGTTTCAATTTGACCAATAAAACTTCAAAATTTCGGCTTGACGTAAGCCAACTTTCTCTTCAGTGTTTTCCCAGCTTTCTTTTTGAACTACTTTCGAAAAATCGAAGCACAATTTTTTTTTGGAAATGTTTTCACGTGACCTTGAAAAATTCATATTTTGAGTTTGGGGTCGAAATTGAAGAAAACGGCTCCTCAGAAGTTTCTATTTGTTTCGAGCTACCGTTTGCAAAAATTTGAGCGAATTTTGAAATTTAACCTAGGAGGAGATAGATTTTCCGATGAACAAAGTCGAAAAAACGGTGGTTTATTCCATATTCTAGAAATAATATAGCACTTATCGACAAAAGCGCTCCTCAGAAGTTTTAAATACTAATTATACAGGTTATGTTGAAATTTAGGTTTATTTCAAAATAAAGCCTGAGAGGAGATAGATTTTCCGTTTTGACTTA
>SCLH01001482.1:189157-249492 GCA_004367855.1 Oikopleura vanhoeffeni | reverse complement strand
TACTAATTATACAGGTTATGTTAAAATTTGGGTTAATTTCAAAATAAAACCTGGAAGGAGATAGATTTTCCGTTTTGGCTTAGGTGGCTCTTGTGCCGCTTATGTGTGAAGGAGTGTGGTCATACAAAAAAGTTTTGGCAAATTTTTTTCGCAAGTTGAAGGCTAGTTCTACAAACTGGGTAATCTGAATTATATCCTCAAGGCCCTGTTCGGCTAAAATTTTATCGAGAATATGTCAAATTAGGAACCACCATACCCTTAATGTTTATTATTTCAATTTTTAAAGCATAAGTAAAAAATGCCAATTGCGAAATTTTCATTTTTTCTAATTAATGAAATTGATGATTTAAAAAAAAATATAATATCGTGAAAAAATCATTTTCTGCTCAGCGGAACGATTTTATTGTACCTACGCAATTTTGGAGATAGACAAACTAAGGAACTCTGAGAAAACACGTAGGTTGAGGGTAAAAAGCTGAGCACTAACCATTTATTCGATGTTAGGTGTTTCAGGATCATTTTCGATATCCAAATAAAAAAATTTCGCAATTCAAGAACGCCCTACTCAAAAAATGCAATTTTCAAGATTTATTGAATAGACCATAAATATGTATAACATATGAACTAGAGGGACATCCAGAATAAAAAGTTCTAATTAGACGATTTGAAATAAGGAATTTCAAAACTCAAAAATGGGTATTGATATTTTTAAACTATCTTGTAGAGAATTTTTTTCTGGTCATTTTAAGACGATGGATTTTTTCTGTTCTCCCAAAAAATCGATTTTTCGGTCAATTTTTTGAGAATTTACAGGTAGTCCCCAAACCGGTTCTGGCGAAGCCGTATAAAGAGCTAGAAAGCTGATTTTTTGGCTAGTGAAAATAAGGCGTTTTTCGGTTACTTGTTTTTTTGCTTAACCAATATTTAACCTCAAAAGTTCAAGGTCAATTTCATCGGTTAGACTTGGAAGTACCCTCAAAAGAAACGGGAAAATCAACTTTCTGATGAGCGTATTAGAAACTATGGGTCAATTATATACCGTAAGGTCGCTAGAGTGCAAAAACTGGTCAACACTCAAGGTCAATCTTAAGTCCAGTTTTGGCTCTCTAGCGACCTTACGGTATATAATTAACCCATAGTTTCTAATACGCTCATGAAAAAGTCGACCCTTCCGGTTCTTTTGAAGGTACTTTCAAGTCTATACGATGAACTTGAAATTGACCTTGAACTTTGACGGCTTATTTGAGGTCAAATATTGGTCGCTGACCCTAAAGCAAAAAAAACAGGTAACCGAAAAACGCTTAATTTTCACTGGCCAAAAAATCAGTCTTCTAGCTCTTCATACGGCTTCGCTGAAACCGGGTTGGGAACTACCTGTAAAATCTCGAAAATTGACCGAAAATGGATTTTTTTTGAAAATTTTTAGAAGAACAAAAAAATCCCGGTTCTAAAAATGACCAGAAAAAAATTCTCTACAAGATAGCTTAAAAACATCGATTCCCATTTTTGCGTTTTGAAATTCCTTATTTCAAATCGTCTTACAGCTGAACCAAATATATTTTCATGGTAAAAAAGTTCAAAAATATGATTGTTCAAATTTTTCAAAAAGCCATTGCAAATCCTGCCCCTTCAAACTTAGACGCTAATATGACGGGCATTTGTCAGCAACATCTAAGAAAAATCGAAACGAGAAAAAAAAGTACGAAACAGACAAAAGTCGAATAAAAATTAAATCTAGCAAAATAAAATAAGCCGATGTTAATTCACTAGTTCTGAAAGTTACAACAGAAAGTGTGGTAAACGATTACAGTGGCTCAACGGTTATATTGGCAGCAACAATTCAATGATTTTAGGGGGATTAATGATTGCCTAAATTAATTTTTAGATGAAAATATTGTTGATAAAAGCATATTTTTGGGATATTTATTTAACCGCAACGTTTTGAGGATTCATTTTCAAGCTGATAATAAATTTGAAAGGTCCGAAAACATCCAGTTGCGAATCTAGAGTTGACGATCTTTTTTAAATAAGTGTGGGCAAACCGAAACTGATTTTGAAAAAAATAGTTCTAAGGTCGCCTTCTTCCGATTCAGCCTAGTAGGGCAAATAATTTTTTCAACACTGTGTTATGTGAGAATAAAGGTATTTTTTGAAATTTGGTCAGATGACCAAATCAACACAATAGTATTTTGACTGGACATTCAATTATGTTTTAAAACCGTTTTTCAATTCTTAAATTATTTTATTACTCATCATAGCTGCGGTCAAATTTTCGATTTCAAGAATAATTTAGATAAAAAATATTTATTATTGAAGGGAAAGCTTCTCGAACATTATTGTTATTACGCGTAATTACGTAGGGTTAAATGTAGTGTTCTTTTTATTCTCGATAAACATTCAGGGTGCCCCTGAGATTTAAAAGGTTGATATTGCATTATATGATTTTATTTGGGAAAAAGAAGTACCAATTATGAAATCCAAACATATAATACTATATAATACATATAATTACAGTAACACAAAAAATAAAAAAAAACATTTCTAACTGTACAGTTAATGCAAAAATTTACTGTTCAACTATTTGGCCCTAATTAAGTCTTCACACCAAAGCAATAAATTAACTAAACTATATGTGCCGTAAAACAGTATTCTCTTTAGTCACATAAAAAAGGGGTCTGTAGTCAGCCAATCAAAAGAGGTAAATCTAGATTCTGCTCTTTATGTTTTCGGAACTTACAAATCTACCATGGTATTACCATGGTAAGTGGCGTTGACCCAAAAACTGCCGATTTTGCATTTGTTTTAAATTAATTAAATACTGAAAACACGAAAAATCGCTATATTTTGATCACGTGACGACCAAAATTTTTTTTCATAATTTTTTATTCCATTTTGACATATATTATTCACCCCCAAAAAGTTTCAGAACAATCTACCCATTATTTCTATAAGTCGATATTAATGGTGGACACCTTAAGCATAGTGCGTTTAAACGGAGAGTTTGGTCAGACGTGCGTTTTATCGGACAAATTGTCGATTCAAACTGTTCGTTACTTTTTATCGGACCATTTAAATTGTCAACCTGGCCGTTCAAATGCACGCTAGCAGTTCTTTTTGACCCAAATGCTCGTCCTACCCCTCGTTTGTTAAAACGCACTATGCTGTAGCTCGAAAATCAATCTTAGAAAAGTTGTCAAATAAATAAATATTTCGGAAATGTTTAAAAAATAGTCAATGCTACTAAATATTGCTAATTCATATAAAAATTTACCAGAAGATTAAATTTCATAAGAAAAATTTGCGGAACAACTGGTTTTCATAAATTTTACAACGTGCTGGAAATCCCCCAAAAAAAATTTAACAATGCTTCCTTAAAAACTTCACCTTTTCAGCTAAAAATTTAGAACATGCAGCAGAATTGCCAAGTTTTCAACGGATTAAACGTAAACATTTTATATGTCAGAATTTATTGCACGATATAATATATATAAATAGGGAGGGTAGCTGCATTTTTGTGACCTACTTCCTTAGATAAATTAATTGAACAAATAGTATGTAAAAATATCCGGTCGATGAAATGAAAATAAATATATTATGCACCATTTCTCACCGTCACCATTAGAAGTGTACAATTTAAAATTGATATTTTTTCTAGAATGAATGTTTTTTTATATAAAAGTACATTGGTGTCTGAAATCGACCAAAAACCCAAAATGTATTGAAGATTATTTCCTATGTTTTCTACCATTTGAAATTCACATGAATTCTGAAAAAGCAAACGTACAAAATTATAAAACAGGGTCAGAACTACAATCACAGTTATTAACACGGATAGTTTAGGACAACAGATAGGGCAACGTGCTTGCATTATAAATAATTGTTCGAATGATTTGTGTTGAAAATTTCCAATTTAAAGCTATTTTAATTTTCTGACATTTCAAATCGCAAAAATAGCTCATGAGCGCCACCATTTTTTCAAAATTTAGACCTTGTACATCGATAATTCTCACCTTAAAAATTCTAAAAAATACCCATTGTAATCTCTAGTAAGTTCACTCTATGAGGGGGTATCAAAAAGTATTTCGAATTAAAAAGAATACAAAAGATTGCAAAAACCCGCATTGCTCTTATCTAAATATTCACCAATTAAGAAAATCAGAACAGAATGAATTCAGAAAACATTTAAAATGAAATAATATGATTTTTGATGTTTAGCTGATACAAAAAATGCGAAAGAACATTACAGTAGTTTTCAAGAAAGAATTATTCTGAATTTTTAGCTTAATTTTCATTTATTAAAATGTCTCCCGTCATCATCTACATCTCGTCATCGCTTCATCACCTGGCGCTATCTGTTTGAAAGGTTATCAGAGTGTTATCGTTCAAAGAAAAAATTCTTTAACTCTTTTACTGATAAAAAAACTACCTGGACAGTTATAAGGTCCATCAAACATGTTATTCAAGATAAAAACAAAAAATATTTTTTTGCAATTTTGGGCAATTTAGTGGGGCCATTTATCCAAAAACGGTTTGGACTAAAGCAAAACAGCCAGGTGCGAACAATTAATTTTTTACCTCATTCCCAACTGAGCACAATTTTTCATCACTTACCTGCGCATCTGTGTTTTGAAAAACAGAATCAATTTACTTGAAATCATCTCAAATTTAAAATATATTTGCTATTTGAGATAAATCGTTATGGTTCTAACTATCAACGTTTTTTCGAAAAAACGGTGTTAGGGACACCTGGGTGTTAAAATTTTAAAAGTTCTTGAGAAATTATTGATATTCAAAAAAACGCTTTTTATTCAATTGTAAGCGATGTTTTTAGAAAATATGCGAAAAATATTTAGCTGAAGTTTTATTTGTATTACCCCAAATGTTCAAATAGGGCACAAAATCATTTTTTTAACATGATTAAATTGATTACGTTCATTTATGTTACTTTTTAGAGAAAAAGTGAACTCCAAAATTAATCCTACTGGAGAATTTAGGAAGTGGTAAGTTTATGCCGAGATTCGGGCGTGGGACCATTTATCCGGACTCAGTCTGTTTGGTTTCGCCTTTCCGCCGCTACTGGTTAAAATGGTTTCAGTGATATTCTACAGTTAAACGTAGAAAAGTCACTTAAACTTTTTCACAACAAAGTTATCTGAATTTATGTGATACAAGAAGTTTCAAATTAGCTTTTCGATATAAAATCGGCTTTTATTTCTTAGATTTATGGTAGCTTGATGCATGCGCAGTTTTGTTTTGTTATTTACGCGCTTAGCCAAGCTCTCTAAACTATTATTTGTGTTTGTTTGGCTGTTAACAAGTATAAATATACAATTTCGAAGGGTCGAGAAATTGCCAGTACTGTGAACTCTGTCTGAAAGGACAGAGTCAAAAATTCCATTTTTGTCCGCTTAGACAGAGCCCATTTTATCCACTTTTTCTTAAAATAACTCAAAAATCGAAAAACGGCGATAAAGGGCTAAAAATGCAAAACAAATTTGTACACCCTGGGCGCACCTATTCAAAGATTTTCCTAGCAATCATTTAACTTCGTAAATTTTTTTTTCAAAAAATATGTCTTTTTATGCTAAAAATGCCTTAAAAATTAAATCAAATAGAAGTTTATTTCAAACCTCAGTTTTCGAAAGAAAATTAATAGAAGGTTTTTTTTTATACCGTATGTACANACTGTTCCAGACCTAATAAGCTCAGAAAAATAGATGAGTGTTATGGTTAGTGTCATTGATTCCAAAAATTTCCAAAAAAAAGTGCTTCGATTCTGTTCGAAACGTAGCTGAAAAAGAAAGCCAGTAAAACACTGAGAGAAAGTTTGGCTCCGTTCAAGGCGAAGTAGTTGTCGAAGGCTTTAGTCGGGGTACAAATCCGTAGCAAACGATCATTTTTTAAAATTCATCTTCTTAAAACAATACTTAAGAAAAAAAATCGAGAAAAAATGCGAAAACTGCAATTTCGGAAAAAAAATTTTTGAGCATGATTCGGTTCTTAGTACAGCTTTATTATCACCCCGTATCAATTATGAACGCATTTTTAATGCCTCTAAGGCCTTTATTAATCAGACAGGATATGATCGGTATCGAGTATACAGCCGCCTTAAATCCGATTTGCTAATGTTTTTAAAATTCAAAACAAGTTCCAAATGAACAAAAAAAAATTAAAATTTTTCGAACTTTTTTCGTTTGCTTCAAGTTTTTTTTTAAAGATTTCTTGTGGCTTCAAAACATATCGCGTATTTGAACCGCGTTTTAGGTTGAAATTTAGCAATGCCATTAAAACATTTTTTTCATCAGTAAGACTGAGGTCACTTGATTAAGTGGCTATTTTCAATGCGTCATCACGCTGACAATTTTTTGTCGAGAAAATTAACTCATAAAAATACACTCCACTAAAAAAAAATATTCGATTACTATTAACGGAGATAAGGCGCTATAAACGGATCCAAGACAAACATTTCTAGATGTGAGCTTGTGCTTTAATACGTGTACTAACTGCTTATGCAAAGAGATAATCGACAGTAACAGTTTGAGGCGCTTCTTGAAAAAAGTTATTTCGTCTGAGGAATCAGATTTTACGTCACTGATAGATGCCATAAAAACAACGTCGATTAGTTTTGGCCGTGTGCTAAGGAATTCGTGCAGACAGTGGATGCAAAGGAAAGATTGTGCGCTTTAATTTCACGGGCACTGCTAATGCGTTCGATGTTTCTCCTGAAAATTTGAGCTAATTGGATATATCTCTCGGAGGTAGAAAGATTTTCACAGTTTACGAAAATGTCTCTTGTAACGATACCGTAATATCCAGTTGTAACATCGAAAACAATTTTTTGACTATGACTGAGTTCGCAAGGATCAAAGGATAGATCTACAATCTAGGTATTTTCGAGTTTTTCTACATGAGCTCTTAGTTGTTCATTACTAAGTTCACGAGGAATATTGTGAAAATCAGGAGTCGCCATACCCCCTAAAAAGAATAGGAAAAAAGGTTTTTAAGGCCCTCGGGCATTCATGATGAGAGAAACTTTTATTAGACAAAAACTTCGATTAATTTTTCATATAATATTAATTGTCGTGCTGTATAAGCGCGGGAGACTTACACAACATTACCTCGGAGAACTGGACGCTATTTTTACGAAAGGGGTAATTCCACTCATTTCCGATATTGGTTAACTCATTGACCTCATTTGGACAAGAGTTCATTCAGTACTTATGAGATGTCAAATTTGCTACTATGCAATTTAGAAGCTTTGCCCTGTGACGAATCTTCACGAATGAAAACCTTAAAATTCATACTAGTCCTGGTCATTTAATATATCATTTGAGAGGATAATTAAGATTTTCGTCAGACCAGAAAAGTAATTATAAATGATGAGTGAATTTAAATCCAGTCTCGAAATTATTTGAAAATTTGCAGTTCCAATTAGAACTTCCAATATTGAGTATTGCTATCGGGTAACAGATTATGAAATAATGAATTGGTGTGAAATTTTGCAGCTTACTCCTGTGGTCTTGTTATTAAATGACAAGGTTTTCAAATTTAGGAGATATAAATTTATGTCGAATGAAGCCCTATATAATTCTGTTTTTGTGGTGATAAAATTTTCACACAGATAAGGACAGAATTGCGCAGAGTTCATTAAATATTTGGTGTAAAAATTAAATGTGTGATATGTTTCGGTTTGGAATAAAGATGCCAAGAATACTTCAGTACGGGTAATGCGGTATTGTACTAAAATACCGTGCAAAATCGTCTATCAAAAATACAGGACAAATAAAGAAAAAAAACTTAAAAAAATAGCAGTAACTTGTTCAAACAAGACGTACGCCGATATATTCTATTTTTTTTCGCAGTTACAGTTTAAAAATTTTTTGGCGAGAACTGCGCTTAAATAATAAGAAATTTTTAGTAATGTAAAATTCGTATCTAGGTGATGAAATGAGGGGGATCCAGAAGAACTCATTTCTGCACCTTACGAAAGCTGAACAAAACCTGTATCATTACCCGGAAATCGTGTTGATGATACTTCCGATTTCATACTGTAGAAAATTTTAACGGTTTTTACGCGCGGCGGTATAACCCCAACTACAACCGCAACCAAAAAAAAGTATCCACAGCGCCTAGGCGTGGACCGCGGCAGACTAACGAAAGTCCGTGAAAAGAAAAAACGTTAATTTCAATTGCAGATTTATTTCGCTGGTATTATCCTTTACCCTCGCTGCTTAATAAGCGATCCAATTTTTTTACATAATTAACGGATCTAAATGTCTTCCCTCGCAAACCATTTGTATCAAAGATTGATACTATAACACGACGTTCATTCGACCTGAGAACTTAAATATCTATGACTAATCTTTACAACAGAATCATATCAAAATATTCGTCAAACAAGTGCTTCTAAATTATATAAATCGATATTTGCACGCAATACTTTTTTGAGAATATAGATTAGTTTTCCCATAGCCTTTGTTATTCTAAAAATCTTCAGATATTTACGACTTTGTGTCGTAACAGAGGATATCAGTCAGTGATCACATCAGGTACAAGAGCGCTGTTTTTATGATTAGTTATAAAAAAAAAACGTCTCGCCAATAAGCATGGTTATTGCTAAAACCATTTTTCATATCTGTCAAAAACTCATGGAGGAGATACATGTTTTGAAATTAAATTCACATTCATTTTAAAAAGCTTCCCTCTGACGGACGAGCATCCTACTAGCAAATTGCTAGTTTGAAAACCCCAATGTTGTAGCGACGCTCTCGTCTCTAAGGAGGGTCATCTTTATAAGATTGTTGTTATAATCTTATACGCTCCTCTACACCCTTTGCCTATCATAGTGGCAAACAAATTTCAGGGGATCAAAACGGCGCAGAAATTACATCGTCCAAGACCTACAATTCGCATGTGGTCACTAGAGTTTGCAATTTATTATTCAAAATAATGTTTCAAATTCATACGATAAGCCGTCCAAAGATATTTTTTTCCACTTTTTTTAGATTTTTTGCCAAAATTCTAAAAAAATTATTTTGTAAAAACGATACATGAGTATCAAAATTCTGAGAAAGCCAGTTTTAGGAAAGTATTTGAAGATTCTCTTGATATAAAGTTTATATTGTCCTGGCAGTGTTCAATCCGATGTTTTATTTTTCACGAAGTGATTTTTCTGAAACTCAGCATAATCAAAAAAAAAATATTTTCAAAAAAATATTTTCCGAAAGAATTGAAGTGCAACTTAACACTCACAAATTAAGGCCACAAGGACCACAATCGAGGCACGTATGGACCACCAGGTGGTACTGATTTTGAGGTTACAAGCTGATTAATGAAATACTTTTTTCACATTTTCTTGCGTATATTTTGACGCGCGGCGGATATGAATAATTGTTTTGTATAGCGATCAAGATTATCATATTTCAAATCGTAGACCAGCTTTAATAGCTAGGGTTTCACTTGTAAATTTGTAACTAATATGTCATTAAAAAAGTATGGTTTCCGAGAAATCGAGGTGAGTGAACCGTACTCTTTTCATCTCGCGAGTTATCGAGTCACAGACTTCACAAATTTCAAAATGTTATGGGTTATTGTACTTAATTCTATCTTGATCGCAACCAGTAAAAATAAATAAATGATATTATTTCTTACGTTTTTCCGTACATAAGAGCGCTTAAAGTCGCGCCTCTATATAGGCTTTTGAAGTGTTGAGGCGAAGTGTGCGCTTTCTGGGCATGTGCAGGAAAGTTAAAGACCTCAAAATGATAATTTGCGATTCGTTTGGACACCAGATTTCAAAGAATTTTTGAAATTAATATCCAATTGCCTGGCCAAATTACAAGATAACCCCTTAAAACAGTTCAGAGTTCATTGCACTCACGTTTTCAGAGAAGATTTGCCATTCTGTGGAATTACGTGTTTCGAGAAAACGTGTTCGGCACCCTCGGAGGTGAAAATAAAAAAAATATTTCTAAAATGTCTTCTTATCGAATTAAGCGAAATACAGTATCCCAAATGTTGACGAGTCATTTTTATTACAAAATCTTCGCGTCAGCCTGTTTCCATAGTCCTCTTGTTTATTTTACTGCTAAAACCGAAGTAACTTTTAAACCAGATAGTAATCTGTTTGCGGTGAAATAGGTTTCTAGCCAAACTTTATGAATTTATCCCCATCTATTTGTCTAACGGAAAAAACAATTGCCAATCTATTGCTTAGATTGAAAATTGAGCGGTATCAAAATCCATACTTACTATCTATGACGCTGCCTGGAATATCTCCAGTAAATTTTCCGTCGAACCCTGCTTGGTCCAGTCACCGGCTTATCGCGCATAATAATCGGCTCGGTTTATACTTTCACCCCCCCCTGTTTCAGTTAGTACGCTTTTTAGTTCTAAGATAAGGTCCGGCATAAGCTCAGCTAGTGATGGTAGCTCAAGTTGAAAATCTTTGAATATGACTTGGAACGGCAAATGCTTCCAAAGTTTAGGAGATCGAATTATTGACCTGATGTTTTTAGATAGCAACAACAAATGCCAAAGTCAACGCCGAGACAAGCCCAACCGGCAAATCCGCTATGTTTTTCAATGCCGAACCATTTGGGGCAACAATGCGCCCAGAAGTGCCTCCAATGCCCGCTCAAGGTAAGTTATAAGACAATAAGATAAAAATCGAAAAAACACGATGGTTACATTTCAAGATTTATAAAAGTTTTTATATGTTCCATTTAAATGTAATTTCAAGCATTATAAATGGCGTAAGATTGCCGTCGATGTAATCCTACTAATTTTTTCTCTTTGGTTAACATTTTACACGAGAACCACTGTGTTGAAGTTACTTTAGCTTTCTGATCCGCCTCGTTCCATAACTTCGAGAAAGTGAAGTTATATAATCATTTTTTGACCCTAGATAAATTCCAGGGTACGGTAAAGTGAAAATTGACCCCTCCTTTTTTTTGATGAAAGCCATTAAAAAAACATTTATTGATTCGATCGGTAGCGTGGATCGCGTTAAGCGGGTTGTCCATGCTGTGGAAACAGCTTTTTCAACGGTTCATAACTTTTTTATTGCCTTCATAACAATCTTTTAAAATTCTCAGGAAAACACATTACTGTAGTATCGTAATCTTGCGAACAAATCTTTACTTCTGACTTTTTTCAATAGCATGTTCCGACCAACCCGTAAATTGAGTTAACCCGGCGAAGAAGTTTTTTTTTGATAAGTCCTCATTTTTTCGTCCTTATTTCAAAACAACGTCATTTTCGGAATGTAACAGGCTCAAAGGAATAGGTGAGCAAGAATGTTGCATTATTTTTCGATTGGCTGTAAATTCGACAAAAAATGCCCGGAATCGAAAATTTTGAATATGAAAGTGAGAATTAAACAATTTAAATGCCACCCAAAGATTCTTGGGTACCGTTTGCTGGAAACGGAATATTCAGCAACTATGGTCTGATTTTGAACAGAAACGGTGCTAGAGATCAAAAGATTAATTTTGTCGATGAAAAAGTTTAATTTTTTTCTCGAGATCCGCTTGTGTTCAAAAATCAGAGCATAGTTGCGATCGTGCAACGTACTAAAAAGCGATACTTTTGGTGGCCATTAATTGTCTAATTCTCAACTTCGATGATTCACCAAAATCGATTGCGCAATTTTTGTCGATTTACAGCCAAATTCGAAAAAGACTTGCCAACATCTCAAACCTTTGGGTTGTTAATTGAGATGACGTTGTTTGAAATAAGCGAAAAAATAGGACTTTCAAAAAAAAATTTGCTTCGCGGTTAACTCAATTACGGTTGGCTCGCAACATGCTATGAAGAAAAACGTCAGAATATGTGTTCCAAGGATTACGATACTACTATTCGTGAGATTTTTATCAGATTGTTATCGAAGAAAAAATATTAGCCTCGAAAATGCCGTTTCCAGCATGCGCCTAAAGCAATGTCAGGACATGATTTCAGTGACTCAGCAACCGCTAGCGGGCGAACTAGTTTCTTTGTTATAATATAAATCTAGGCAAAAAACTTCATGAAACAGTTAGTTTATGAACTGACTCAATTCGAATTTAGAGTAAAAATGAAAAAAAACCCAAAGCCATCTCCAAGCATTTTTAGGTTGGATCTGAGAATTTGGACAAACTAAATTGCATATCAGTCGTAGCATGAAAAATTAATCTCAGTAAAAAAACTTTGATGCGATTGTTTTAACTAAGTAGATAAAAGAATTAGTTAAGACATTTTCATTGATCGTACTTTAACCTAATATCCAGCCGAAACCGTAGTCTGAGTTAAACCGATTTCACTGATTTGAAGCGTGAAGGGGCAATATTTTAAAAACTGTTTGTAAAAATCTAGAGAATTCTATGGGCAAAATTTCGAGAAATTCCTGCGCATTGTTGTTCTTGGCTAGGAAGTCTTCTGATTGATTGATGAAAGTCTCTGGGCATCGAATTGTGTTTGTTATGCGAAAGCGAAGTTATTGCAAAAAATAATGGAAAATCTCCTGCGCAAAAGTTCTAGACCGAATTTTATTGTATTTTTTCATATATGGGTTAATTGTTTATTATGCCAATTACTTGATTGTCATTAAGGCGGTAACCAGACGGTTTTACTGATATTTCAAACGTTAGTTCCTGAGCTAACCGCGAATTCGTATTGAGTTCAATACTTTCGGATTTCTAGGGGAGATATTTGTTTGAAATTTTGCAAAAATAGATGGTCAAGAAGTTTTTTGTACTGACCGACCGGGCGCGGTATACGCCGTCTCAAAAAGTGATTTTTTCCCATGTTGTTGGTACCCTAATTTCATCAGCTCCCATGGATATCAAAAATTTTCTTTTTTTTTCAGTATAAACTTCACTTTGGTCGAGCTTTAAACAGCCGTACAAAGCCGGATTTCAAATTCATTGTTATTGTAGAAAATTCCAAAATAAAAGGAGGGGGGGGGGGGGGGGGATATGTTTTTCCACATGTTCGCTGACCCCATTCTCATTTAGTCGAACAACTATCAAAGATTTTTTTATAAAGAAAGAAGCACTTCTTGACAAGCTGTGGCAAAGCGAGGCGGTACAAAGAGTTTTAATTTTTTTTTCTCATTGCTTTTTAGAGGCACTCAAGAGTTTATTTACACTCAAATTCGTCCAAAAATAGGATTTGAAAAGAAAATTCCAAAACTTTTTTCTGCAGTAAAAATCATAATTTTTGATAACATTTTTTGTAAGTAAGTTGCCAAAATAAAATCAGTTGTAAACAAATATCAGATCCAAGGGTCTAGATCACGAGACAAAAATATATTCTGGAACAAGCAAACCAGCACGAAAATGACAATTGCCAACTAAATTAGCTTTCCTATACTTATGAGTCTCGAGGATACAGCCTCGCGCTCGGTTACCCCTTAATGTATCAGTTTAAGGATAGAACAAATATCTACAAACTTCATCAAATAAGTATTAGCCCCAGGAATATTCTCCAAATACAGCAATATTCCTGAGGCACAATAAACACCAAATCGTTCATGCCCGGAACTTGTTTTTTTTCAAAGAAAATTTCTGGGCAAACACAATTTCTAATTGCGTTGTTGCTCCAGCAGTAACTTTGAAAATTGTTTGCCCAGAAATTATTGAAAAATTCCTGGGCAAAACAATGCCCAGGAATTGTCCTGCGCACCTATTGAATGCAATAGTTATATTAACACGTTATAGTTTTTATTAAAACACGTTGAGAGTCAATAACACTTGATTTTATGCACACCTCCAGCCCCATGTCTGAAAGTTTTGTCTAAATCTGCTTCTTTAGTCTGTATCTAATTAGTTTTAAAAAATTTCTTGAAATCTTCCACAAGTTCGAATTTTGTCAAATCTGCCTTTGCTTTCTTTTTGGTTGGGTCATTTGTCCTTGGATTCATATAATTACAGCGGGACGAATTTTTCCACACCATTTTGGAGAATCGTATATCATTTTCAAAGCATGCTTAAATTAAAATGGCATCCTAAATAACTCAGCGTTCACCGAGAAGAAATTTCCAATTAAACTGCCATATTTTCGACATTGTTGATATATTTATAGCTTGTTAAGACAACAAAGCCAACAAAAAAACGGTTGTTTTTAGAGAGGCTTGCCTCATTTGGAAAGTAACGCATTTGAGACCGTAACGCTTTCCCCATTTTAATTAACGATTGCTCTTTTGCCGGCGTCATGACGGTACCGACTTTTTGTTTTATTCGGATGTATGACAATTTTTTGTCTATTTTGTCCATAACGGTATAACAAAAAAATTGTAACATCGAATAAAACAAAAATCGGTACGTCATGACGCGTCACAAGAGCAATCGTTAATTACAATGGGAAAGCGTTACTTCAAAATGCGTTACTTCCAATGAGGCAAGCTCTCTAAACAACCGTTTTTGTTTGTTTGGTTGTTAACAACTATAAATATACAATTCGAGAAATTGGCAGTTATTGAAAATTTTCTTCGGTGACGCTGATATTTAGATGCATTTTAATTTAAGCATGCTTTGAAAATGATAACATTCTCAAAATGGTGTGAAAAATTCGTCCCGTATAATTTTATAAGAAATAAACAAAGGCAAGGAATTTGACAAAAATTCGAACTTGTGAAGATTTGAGAAATTTTAAAACTAATTGATAAAGACAAAGAACAGATTTAGAAACTTTCAGCAATGGGGACTGGAGGTGTGCAATAAAATTCAAAGAGTTATTACTCAACGTG
Source organism: Oikopleura vanhoeffeni (assembly GCA_004367855.1). Lineage (NCBI taxonomy): Eukaryota > Metazoa > Chordata > Appendicularia > Copelata > Oikopleuridae > Oikopleura > Oikopleura vanhoeffeni. The sequence continues at coordinate 234,767 of SCLH01001482.1, read as the reverse complement.
TTTATAAAACTATAACGTGTTAATAAACTATTGCATTCAAATAGGTGGCAGGACAATTCCTGGGCATTGTTTTGCCCAGGAACTTTTCAATAATTTCTGGGCAAACAATTTTCAAAAGTTCCTGGGCAACCAAATCTAGAAAATTTGTTTGCCCAGAAATTTTCTTGAAAAAAAACAAGTTCCTGGGCATGAACGATTTGGTTTTATTTGCCCAGGAATTATGCTGTATTTGAGAATAATTCCTGGGCATAATATTTTTGATGAAGTTTGTAATATTTGTTCATATCCTTAACTGATACATTAAGGGGGTAACCGACGGAGGCTGTATCTCGAGACTCATAAGTGATAGGAAGCTAATTTTAGTTGCATTGTCATTTTCGTGGCTGGTTTGCTTCCAGAAATATATTTTTCTCGTGATCTAGACATTGGATCTGACTATTTTTACAACTAATTTTTATTGTGCAACTTACTGACAAAAATGTATCAAAAATTATGATTTTTACTCAAAAAAAGTTTTGGAATTTTTCTTCAAAATCCTATTTTTGACGAATTTGAGGGTAAATAAACTTTGAGTGCCTCTAAAAAGCTAATGAGAAAAAAAAATTAAAAAACTCTTTGTACCGCCTCGCTTTGCACACTTTTAAAGAAGTGCCTTTCTTTNACTGTTCCAGACCTAATAAGCTCAGAAAAATAGATGAGTGTTATGGTTAGTGTCATTGATTCCAAAAATTTCCAAAAAAAAGTGCTTCGATTCTGTTCGAAACGTAGCTGAAAAAGAAAGCCAGTAAAACACTGAGAGAAAGTTTGGCTCCGTTCAAGGCGAAGTAGTTGTCGAAGGCTTTAGTCGGGGTACAAATCCGTAGCAAACGATCATTTTTTAAAATTCATCTTCTTAAAACAATACTTAAGAAAAAAAATCGAGAAAAAATGCGAAAACTGCAATTTCGGAAAAAAAATTTTTGAGCATGATTCGGTTCTTAGTACAGCTTTATTATCACCCCGTATCAATTATGAACGCATTTTTAATGCCTCTAAGGCCTTTATTAATCAGACAGGATATGATCGGTATCGAGTATACAGCCGCCTTAAATCCGATTTGCTAATGTTTTTAAAATTCAAAACAAGTTCCAAATGAACAAAAAAAAATTAAAATTTTTCGAACTTTTTTCGTTTGCTTCAAGTTTTTTTTTAAAGATTTCTTGTGGCTTCAAAACATATCGCGTATTTGAACCGCGTTTTAGGTTGAAATTTAGCAATGCCATTAAAACATTTTTTTCATCAGTAAGACTGAGGTCACTTGATTAAGTGGCTATTTTCAATGCGTCATCACGCTGACAATTTTTTGTCGAGAAAATTAACTCATAAAAATACACTCCACTAAAAAAAAATATTCGATTACTATTAACGGAGATAAGGCGCTATAAACGGATCCAAGACAAACATTTCTAGATGTGAGCTTGTGCTTTAATACGTGTACTAACTGCTTATGCAAAGAGATAATCGACAGTAACAGTTTGAGGCGCTTCTTGAAAAAAGTTATTTCGTCTGAGGAATCAGATTTTACGTCACTGATAGATGCCATAAAAACAACGTCGATTAGTTTTGGCCGTGTGCTAAGGAATTCGTGCAGACAGTGGATGCAAAGGAAAGATTGTGCGCTTTAATTTCACGGGCACTGCTAATGCGTTCGATGTTTCTCCTGAAAATTTGAGGCTATTTGATTATATTCTCGAGGAGGTAGAAGATTTTCAAGTTTACGAAAATGTCTCCTTGTAACCGTATACCCGTAATATCAGTTGTAATCATCGAAAACAATTTTTTGACTATACCTGAGGTCGCAAGATCAAGGATAGATCTTACAAATCTAGGTATTTTCGCAGTTTTTTCTCATGAGCTCTTAGTTTTCATATAAGTCCGAGGAATATTGTGAAATCAGAGAGTCGCATACCCCCTTAAAAAGAATAGGAAAAAAGGTTTTTAAGGCCCTCGGGCATATCATGATGAGACTTTATTAACAAAAAACTTCGATTAATTTTTCATATATATATTAATTGTCGGCGTGTATAAGCGCGGGAGACTTAACAGACGATTACCTCGAGAGAACTGGACGCTATTTTTACGGAAAGGTAATCTCCACTTCATTTCCGATATTGGTTAACTCTCTGACCATTTGGGACAAGATTCATCATACTATGAGTGTCAAATTTGGCTCTTGCAATTAGAAGCCTTTGCTGTGACGAATTTCACCGAATGAAACCTTGAAATTCATACTAGTCCGGTCATTTAAATATCATTTGTAATGAGGATAATTAAGATTTTTCGTCAGACCAGAAAAGTAATTTAAATGATGAGTGAATTTAAATCCATGTCTTCGAAATTATTTGAAAATTTGCAGTTCCAATTAGAACTTCCAATATTGAGGTATTGCGTATCGGGTAACAGAATTATGAAATATTGAATTGAGTCGTGAAATTTTTGCAGCTTTACTCTGTGGTTTGTTATTAAATGACAAGGTTTTCAAAATTTTAGGAGATATAAATTATGTGAATGAAGCCCTATATAATTCTGTTTTTGAGTGGTGCATAAAATTTTCACACAAGATAAGGCAGAATTGCGCCAGTTCATTAAATATGTGGTAAAAATTAAATGTGTGCATATGTTTCGCGTTTGGAATAAAGATGCCAAGAATATTCAGTACGGGTAATGCGTGTTGTACTAATACCGTGAAAATCCGTCTATCAAAAATACAGGACAAATTAAAGAAAACAAAACTTAAAAAAATAGCAGTACTTGTTCAAACAAGACGTAACGCGAAATATTCTATTTTTTTCAGCAGTTACAGTTTAAAAATTTTTTGGCAGAACTGCCTTAAAATAAGAAATTTTTATAATGTAGAAATTGTATTAGTGATGAAATGAGGGCGGTCCAGAAAACTCAGTTTCTGCACCTTAAGAAAGCTGAACAAAAACCTGTATCATCCCGGAAATCGTTTTGATTGATACTTCCGATTTATACTGTAGAAAATTTTAGGCTTTGTTACGCGCGGCGGTGATGAACACCCAACTACAACCGCAACCAAAAAAAAAGTATCCACAGGCGCCTAGGCGTTGACCGCGCGACTAACGGAAAGTTCCGTGAAAAAGAAAACAACGTTAATTTCAATGTTGCAGATTATTTCGCTGGTACTTAGTCCTTTACCCTCGTGTTAATAGCGATCCCAATTTTTTTACATAATTAACGATAAATGTTTCTCCTCGCAAACTTTTGTTATCAAAAATTGATAACTATAAAACGACGTCATTCGACTGAGAACTTAAAATATCTATGACTAATCTTTACAAACAGAATCATATCAAAATATTCTCAAAACATGCTTCTAAATTATTATAAATCGATATTTGCACTGCATCTTTTTGAGAATATGAAGATTAGTTTCATAGCCTTTGTTAATTTAAAATCTCTTCAGATATTTACGACTTTGATGTCGTAAACAGAGGAATCGTCAGTTGATCACATCAGTGTACAAGGACGCGCTGTTTTTATGACTTTCCGATTATAAAAAAAAAACGTCTCGCCAATAAGCATGGTTATTTGCATAAAACCATTTCATATCTGTCAAAAAACTCATGGAGGAGATACTAGTTATGTAGAAATTAACTTCACATTCATTTTAAAAAAGCCTCCCTTCTGAGGACGAGCCATGCCTACTAGCAAATTGCTAGTTGAAACCCCAATGTTGTAGCGCGACGTCTCTCTCTAAGGAGGGTTCATTTTATAAGATTGTTGTATAATCTTATACCTCCTCTACACCCTTTGCCCTATATAGTAGGCAAACAAATTTCAGGGCGTCAAAAACGGCGCAGAAATTACATCGTCCAAGACTACAATTCGCATGTGTCATAGAGTTTGCAATTTTTTCAAAAATGAATGTTTCAAATTTCATACGATAAGCCGTGCCAAAAGATATTTTTTTCACTTTTTTTAGATTATTTTGCCAAAATTTCTCAAAAAAATTATTTGTAAAAAACGATACATGAGTATCACAATTCTGAGAAAGCCAGTTTTAGGAAAGTGATTTGAAGACTTCTCTTTGATATAAAGTTTATATTGTCCTGCAGTTCAATCCGCATGTTATTAATTTTTCACGAAGTGATTTTTCTGAAACTCAGCATAATAAAAAAAAAATATTTTCAAAAAAATTATTTTCCGAAAGAATTGAAGTGCAACTTAAACTCACAAATTAGGCCACAAGGACAAATCGAGCAAGTATGGACCACCAAGGTGGTACTGATTTTGAGGTTACAAGCTGATTAAGAAATATTTTTTCACATTTTCTTGCGTAGTAATTTTGACGCGCGGCGGAATGAATAATTGTTTTGTTAGGATCAAGATATCATATTTCAAATTCTAGACCAGCTTTAGATAGCTAGGGTTTCACTATGTAAATTTGTAACTAATTATGTCATTAAAAAGTATGGTTTCCGAGACAATTTCGAGGTGAGTGAACCTACTGCTTTTACTTCACTCGCAGTTATCGAGTTCACAGACTTCAAAATTTCAAAATGTTATGTGTGTTATTTACTTAATTCTATCTTTGATCGCAACCAGTAAAAATAAATAAATTGATATTATTTCTACAGTTTTTCCGTCATAAGCGCTTAAAGTCGCGCCTTATATAGGCTTTTGAGTGTGAGGCGAAGTTGCGCTTTCTGGGTGTGAGGAAGTTAAAGACCTCAAAATGTAATTTGCGATTGTTTGACACCAATTTCAAGATTTGATTAAACATGTCTTGGCCAAATTACAAGATAACCCCTAAAACAGTTCAGAGTTCAATTGCATCACTTTTCAGAGAAATTTGCCATTCTGTGGAATACGTGTTTCGAGAAAACGTTCGGACCCTCGGAGTTGAAAATAAAAAAAATATTTCTAAAATGTCTTCCTTATCGAATTAAGAAATAAGTTATCCCCAAATGTTGACGAGTCATTTTTCATATCAACATCTTCGGTCAGCCTGTTTCATAGTCGCTCTTGTTTATTTTATGCTAAACCGAGGTAACTTTTAAACCATAGTAATCTGTTTGCGGTGAAATAGGTTCTAGCCAAACCTTATGAATTTACCATCTATTTGTCTAACGAAAAACAATTGCCAATCTATGTGCTGCTAGATTGAAAATTGAGCGTATCAAAATCCATACTTACTATTACTGACGTGCTGAATATCTCCAGTACAATTTTCGCGTTCGAACTCCTGCCTCTGTCCAGTCACCGCTTATCGCGCATAATATCGGCTCGGTTTATACTTTCAGTTTCAGTTTTACGTTTTAGTTCTAAATCAATCGGCATAAGCTCAGCTAGTGATGTAGCTCAAGTTGAAAATCTTTGAATAGTGACTTGAACGGCAAATGTTCAAAGTTTGAGGAGAATCGAATTTGAACCTGATTTTTAGGAAGAACAACAAATGCCAAAGTCAACCCGAGCAGAGCCAACCGGCAAATCCGTATGTTTTTCAATCCGAACCCATTTGGGGGTCAACAAGCGCCCAGAATGCCTCCAATGCCGCTCAAGGCTAAGGTTATAAGAATAATAAAAAATCGAAAAAACACGATGGTTACATTCAAGATTTATAAAAGTTTTTATGTTCCATTTAATGTATTTCAAGCATTATAAATGGCGTAAGATTGCCGTCGATAATCCACTATTTTTTCTCTTTTGGTTAACATTTACACGGAGAACCACTGTGTTTGAAGTTACTTTAGCTTCTGATCCGCCTCGTGTCCATAAATTTGAGAAAGTGAAGTTTATATAATCAGATTTTTGACCCTAGATAAATTTCCAGGGTACGGTATAAGTGAAAATGACCCTCTTTTTTTTGATGAAGCCATTAAAAAACATTTATTTGATTCGATCTGGTAGGTGGATCGGTTAACGGGGTTGTCCATCTGCTGGAAAAGGCTTTTTCGAACGGTTCATAACTTTTTTATTCCTTCAATAACAATCTTTTAAAAATCTCAGGAAAACACATACTGTAGTTCGTAATCTTGGAACAACATCTTTACTTCTGATCTTTTTCATAGCATGTTCGACCAACCGTAAATTGAGTTACCGGCGAAGCAATTTTTTTTTGAAAGTCCTATTTTTTCGCCTTATTTCAAACACACGTCATTTTCGGAATCTAACAGACTCAAAGGAATAGGAGCAAGATGTTGCATTCACTTTTTCGATTTGGCTGTAAATCGACAAAAATGCCGCGAAATCGAAAATTTTGAATATGAAAGTGAGAATTAGACAATTTAAATGCCACCCAAAGATTCTTGGGTACGTGTGCTGGAAACGAATATTCAGCAACTATGGTCTGATTTTGAACAGAAACGGTGCTAGAGATCAAAAATTAATTTTGATGAAAAAGTTTAATTTTTTTCTCGAATCCGCTGTGTTCAAAAATCAGAGCCAAGTTGCTGGTACCTAACAAAGGAACTTTTGGTGGCACATTTAAATTGTCTAATCTTCAACTTTCATATTACAAAATTTCGAACATTTTTGTCGATTTACAGCCAAATTCGAAAAAGTACTTGCCAACATCTTGCTCAAACCTTTGGGTTGTTTAGATGACGTTGTTTGAAAATAAGGCGAAAAAATAGGACTTTAAAAAAAAAATTTGCTCGCGGTTAACTCAATTACCGGTTGGTCGAACATGCTATGAGAAAAAGTCAGAATTTGTTCCAGAGATTAGACTATTATTCGTGAGATTTTTATCAGATTGTTATGAAGAAATATTAAGCCTTCGAAAATGCCTTTCCAGCATGAATGAAATATCAGTGACATTTAGCGACCGCTAGCGGGCGAACTAGTTTTCTTTGTATATAATCTAGCTGCAAAAACTTCATGAAACAGGTTTATGGAACGATCAATTAAAATTGAGTAAAAATGAAAAAAAACCAAAGCATCTCCAAGCATTTTTAGGTTGATCTGAAAACAAACTAAAATTGCATATCAAGTCGTATGCATGAAAAATTAATCTCAGTAAAAAAATTTGATGCATTTGTTTTAAAAGTAGATAAAAAATTAGTAAGACATTTTTCATGATCGTACTTTAACCTAATATTCGCCGAAACCGTAGTCTGGAGTTAAACCGATTACTGATTTGAAGGTGAAGGGGCAATTATTAAAAACTGTTTGTAAAATCTAAGAATTCATGGGCAAAATTCGAGAAATTCCTGGCATTGTTGTTCTTCGCCAGGAAGCCTTTTGATTGTTGATGAAAGGTTCTGGCATCGAATTGTTTTGTTTGCGAAAGGAATTATTGCAAAAATAATGGAAAATTCCTGGCAAAAGTTCTAGACGAATTTTATTGTGATTTTTCATTATGGGTTAATTGTTTATTACCAATTACTTGATTGTCATAAGGGGGTAACCGACGGTTTTACTGATATTCAAACGTTAGTTCCTGAGCTAACCGCAATTCGTATTGAGTTCAAATTTCGGATTTTAGGAGATATGTGTTGAAATTTTCAAAATAAGTGGTCAAAAGTTTTTGTATGACCGAACCGGGCCGGGTATAGCCGTCCAAAAAAGTGATTTTTTCCATTTTGTTGGTACCATTTCATCTAGCTCCTGGATATCAAAAATTTCTTTTTTTTTCAGTATAAACTTTAATTTGTGAGCTTAAACAGCCGTACAAAGCCGATTTTCAAATTATTGTTATTGAGAGAAATTCCAAAATAAAGGGAGGATGTTTTTGACATGTTCGCTAGACCCCATTTCATTTAGTCGAACAATATCAAGATTTTTTTAAAAGAAAGGCACTCTTAAAGTGTGCAAAGCGAGGCGGTACAAAGAGTTTTAATTTTTTTTTCTCCATTAGCTTTTTAGAAGGCACTCAAAGTTTATTTACCGTCAATTCCGTCAAAAATAGGATTTGAAAGAAAATTCCAAAACTTTTTTTGAGTAAAAATCATAATTTTTGATACATTTTTTGTCAGTAAGTTGCCAAAATAAAATAGTTGTAAAATAGTCAGATGTCCAAGTCTGAGATCACGAGAAAAAAGTGATATTCTGGAACGACAAACCAGCCACGAAAATGACAATGCAACTAAATTAGCTTTCCTATCACTTATGAGTCTCGAGCTCAGGACTAACGTTTGAATATCAGTAAAACCCGTCGGTTACCCCCTTAATGACAATCAAGTAATTTGATAATAAACAATTAACCCAATAATGAAAAAATCACAATAAAATTCGTCTAGAAACTTTTGCCCAGGAATTTTCCATATTTTTGCAATAATTCCTTTCGCAAACAAAACAAATACGATGCCCAGGAACTTTCATCACCAATCAAAGAATTCCTGGGCAAGAACAACAATGCCCAGGAATTTCTCGAAATTTTGCCCATGAATTCTCTAGATTTTACAAACAGTTTTTACAAAAATTGCCCCTTCACCTTCAAATAACAGTAATCGGTTTAACTCCAAGACTACGGTTTCGGCGTAATATTAGGTTAAAGTACGATCATGAAAATTGTCTTACTAATTTTTTATCTACTAGTTAAAACAAATGCATCAAAGTTTTTTTACTGAGATTAATTTTTCATGCATACGACTGATAATGCAAATTTTAGTTGTAACACAAAAGTTCTCAGATCAACCTAAAAATGCTTGGAGATGCTTTGGGTTTTTTTTCATTTTTACCTCTGAAATTTCGGAATTGAGTCAATGATGTTCCATAAACAAAACTGTTTTGATGAAGTTTTTGCACTAGAATAAATAAACAAAGAAACTAGTTCGCCCGCTAGCGGTCGCTGAATGTCACTGAAATGAGTGTCTCTAGAAATTCATTTCGTCTTTTAAGGGGGGTCCATGCTGGAAAGGCTTTTTCGAAGGCTACATAACTTCTTATTCTTCATACATCCGTGATAAAAATTTCACGAATAGTAGTTCTAATCTCTGGAACACATTACGTCGACTTTTCTCATAGCATGTTGCGCAACCGGTAAATTGAGTTAACCGCGAGCAAATTTTTTTTTTGTAAAGTCCTATTTTTTCGCCTTATTTTCAAACAACGTCATTTTCGGAAATGTAACAGCCAAAGGTTTGAGCAAGATGTTGGCAAGTACTTTTTCGATATGGCTGTAAATCGACAAAAAGTGCGCAAATTCGAAATTTTGAATATGAAAGTGGAAATTAGACAATTTAAATGCCACCAAAAGATTCCTTTGGTACGGTTTGCTGGAACGTACCGCAACTATGGCTCTGATTTTTGAACACAGCGGATTCGAGAAAAAAATTAAACTTTTTCATCAAAATTAATTTTTGATCCTTAGCACCGTTTCTGTTCAAAATCAGACCTATGTCTGAATATTCGTTTCCAGCAAACCGTACCCAAGAATCTTTTTGGGTTGCGATTTAAATTGTCTAAATTCTCACTTTCATATTCAAATATTCGACTTTCGCGGCTTTTTTGTCGATTTACAGCCAATTCGAAAAAAGTGGCAACATCTTGCTCACTATTCTTGGGCTTGTAATTCCGAAAATGACGTTGTTTTGAAATAAGGCGAAAAATAGGACTTTCAAAAAAAAAATTTGCTCGCCGGTGTAACTCAATTTACCGGTTGGGTCGAACATGCTATGGAAAAAAGTTCAGGAGCGTACAGTGTGTTCCAGAGATTACGAACTACAGTATGTGTTTTCCTGAGATTTTTAAAAGATTGTTATGAAGGAATAAAAAGTTATGAACCTTCGAAAAAGCCTTTCCAGCATGGACAACCCCCTTAACCGATCACCTACAGATCGAATCAAATAAATGTTTTTTATAATGGCTTCATCAAAAAAAAGAGGGTCATTTTCACTTATACCGTACCCTGGAATTTATCCAGGGTCAAAAAATGTTATATAAACTTCACTTTCTCGAAGTTATGTACACGAGGGGTATCAGAAAGCTAAAGTAACTTCAAACTAAAGTGTTCTCCGTGTAAATGTTAACCAAAAGCAAAAAATAGTGGGATTAATCGACGGCAATCTTACGCCATTTATAATGCTTGAAATACATTAAATGGACATAAAAAAACTTTTATAAAATCTTGAATGTAACCATCGTGTTTTTTCGATTTTTTATTTATTCTTATAACCTTAGCCTTGAGCCGGCATTGGAGGCATTCTGGGCGCTTGTTGACCCCCAAATTGGTTCGGATTGAAAAACATCGGATTTGCCGGTTGGCTCTGCTCGGGTTGACTTGGCATTTGTTGTTCTTCCTAAAAAATCAAGGTCAAAATTCGATTCCCTCAAACTTTGAACATTTGCCGTTCAAGTCACTATTCAAAGATTTCAACTTGAGCTACATCACTAGCTGAGCTTATGCCGATTGATTTTAGAACTAAAACGTATAACTGAAACTGAAAGTATCAAACCGAGCCGATATTATGCGCGATAAGCGGTAGACTGGAGCAAGGAGTTCGAACGGAAAATTTACTGGAGAATATTCAGCACGTCAGATAGTAAGTATGGATTTTGATACGCTCAATTTTCAATCTAAGCAATAGATTGGCAATTGTTTTTCGTTAGACAAATAGATGGTAAAATTCATAAAGGTTTGGCTAGAACCTATTTCACCGAAAACAGTTACTATGGTTTAAAAGTTACCGCGTTTAGCATAAAAATAAACAAGAGGACTATGGAAACAGGCTGACCGAAGATTTTTGATAATAAAAATGGACTCGTCAAAATTTGGGGATAAGTATTTCTTAATTCATAAGGAAGACATTTTAGAAATATTTTTTTTATTTTCAACTCCGAGGGTCCGAAACCGTTTTCTCGAAACACGTATTCCACAGAATGGCAAATTTCTCTGAAAAAGTGATGCAATTGAACTCTGAACTGTTTTAGGGGTTATCTTGTAATTTGGCCCAAGAACTGTATCAAATCTTGAAATTGGTGTCAAACAATCGCAAATTACATTTTGAGGTCTTTAACTTCCTCACACCCAGAAAGCAGAACTTCGCCTCACACTCAAAAGCCTATATATAGGCGCGACTTTAAGCGCTTATGACGGAAAAACTAGAAATAATATCAATTTATTTATTTTTACTGGTTGCGATCAAAGATAGAATTAAGTAAATAACACATAACATTTTGAAATTTTGAAGTCTGTGAACTCGATAACTGCGAGAGAAAAGAGAGGTTCACTCACCTCGTATTTCTCGGAAAACCAAACTTTTTTAAATGACATATTAGTTACAAATTTACAAGTGAAACCCTAGCTATCTAAAGCTGGTCTAAGATTTGAAATATGATATCTTGATCGCTTACAAAACAATTATTCATATCCCCGCGCGTCAAAATATACGCAAGAAAATGTGAAAAAATATTTCTAATCAGCTTGTAACTCAAAATCAGTATCACCTTGTGGTCCATACTTGCTCGATTTGTCCTTGTTGGCCTAATTTGAGTTTAATTGCACTTCAATTCTTTCGGAAAATAATTTTTTGAAAAATATTTTTTTTTATTATTCTGAGTTTCAGAAAAATCACTCGTGAAAAAATAAAACATCGGATTGAACCTGCAGGACAAATAAACTTATATCAAGAGAATCTTCAAATACTTTCCTAAAAACTGGCTTTCTCAGAATTTTGATATCATGTATCGTTTTTACAAAATAAATTTTTTTAGAAATTTTGGCAAAAATCCTAAAAAAAAGTAGAAAAAAATATCTTTTGGACGGCTTATCGTATGAAATTTGAAACATTATTTTTGAAAATAAAATTGCAAACTCTATGACACATGCGAATTGTAGGTCTGTGACGATGTAATTTCTGTGCCGTTTTGACCCCTGAAAATTTGTTTGCCTATATATAGGCAAAGGGTGTGAGGAGGTTAAGATTATAAAACAATCTTATAAAATGACCTCTTAGAGAGAGTAGACGTCGCTAAACATTGGGGTTTTCAACTGCAATTTGCCTAGTAGGATGGCTCGTCCGATCAGAAGGGAGCTTTTTAAAATGATGGAATTAATTTCTAAAACTGTATCTCCTCCATGAGTTTTGAAGATATGAAAATGGTTTTAGGCAAAACATGCTTATTGGCGAGCGTTTTTTTTTTATAATTAAATCATAAAAACAGCGCTCCTTGTACACTGATGTCACTGAATATCCTCTGTTACGACACAAAGCGTAAATATCTTGAAGATTTTAAATAAAAAGGCTTGAAAACTAATCTCATATTCTCAAAAAGATGCATGCAAATATATTTATAAAATTTAGAACACTTGTTTGAAAATATTTGAATGATTCTGTTTGTAAAGATTAGTATAGATATTTAAGTTCTCAAGCTCGAATGACGTCGGTTTTATAGTATCAATTTGATAACAAAATGTTTGCGAGAGAAACATTTATCCGTTAATTATGTAAAAAAATTGGTCGCTATTAACAGAGGGTAAGGATAATACCAGCGAAATAAATCTGAAATTGGAAATTAAGTTTTTCTTTTCACGGATTCGTTAGTCGCGCGCGTCACCTAGGCGCGTGCGATACTTTTTTTTTGGTTGCGTTGTAGTTGGGGTTTCATACCCCCGCCGTAAAAACCTTAAAATTTCTACAGTATGAATCGAAAGTATCAATCAAAACGATTTCGGGATGATACAGTTTTGTTCACTTTCTAAAGGTCAGAAATGAGTTTTTGGACCCCTCATTTTCATCACTAATGACAATTTCTACATTATAAAAATTTATTATTTAAGGCAGTTCTCCCAAAAAATTTTTAAACTGTAACTGCGAAAAAAAATAGAAATAATCGCGTTAGTCTTGTTTGACACAAGTTACTGCTATTTTTAAGTTTTTTTTCTTAATTTGTCCTGTATTTTTGATAACCGATTTTCACGGTATTAGTACAACCGCATTACGTACTGAATATTCTTGGCATCTTTATTCCAAACCGAAACATATCACACATTCTATTTTTAACCCAAATATTTAATGAACCTGCGCAATTTTCCTTATCTGTGTGAAAATTTTATCACCACAAAAACAGAATTATAAGGGCTTCATTCAATAAAATTTATATCTCTAAAATTTTGAAAACCTTGTCATTTAATACAAAACCACAGGGTAAGCTGCAAAAATTCACACCAATTCATTTAATAATCTTTACGATACGAATACTCAATATTGGAAGTTCTAATTTGGAACTGCAAATTTTCAAATAATTTCGAAAATGGTTAAATTCACTCATATTTAAATTACTTTTGGTCTGACGAAAATCTTAATTATCTCTCAAATGATATTTAAATGACCGGACTAGTATGAATTTAAGGTTTCATTTGAAATTCGTACAGCAAAGCTCTAAATTCAATAGAAATTTGAACTTCATAAGTATGATGAATTTATGGTCAAATTGAAAGTTAAATATCGAGAAATGAAGTGGAATTACCTTTCGGTAAAATAGGTCCCAGTTCCTGAGGTAATGTTGTAGCTCTCCCCGCTTATAAGGACAATTAATATTAATATGAAAAATTAATGAAGTTTTTGTATAATAAAATTTCCATCATGATGCCCGAGGGCCTTAAAAACCTTTTTTCCTATTCTTTTTAAGGGGGTATGCGACTCTGATTTCACATATTCTCGGTGAATTATATTGAAAACTAAGAGCTCATGAGAAAAACCGAAAATACTAATTTGTAGATCTATCCTTGATCTTGCGACTCAGTATATCAAAAATTGTTTTCGATGATTACACTGATAGTTACGGTATCGTTACAAGGAGACATTTTCGTAACTTGAAAATCTATCTCCTCCGAGACGATATATCCAAATTAGCTCAAATTTTCAGAGAACACGAACGATAGCATGCCGAAATTAAAGCACAATCTTTCTTTGATCCGATGTCTGACGAATTCTAGAACGGCAAATAATCGACGTTTTTTGGCATTATCAGACGTTAAAATCTATCTCCTCAGAGAATAAATTTTCAAAATGGCTCAAATTGTTACTGCGTATTCTTTAAAGCATTTATAAGATTAAAGCACAAGCTCATCTGAATTTGTTGATTATACTATCCGTAATAGTAATCCGAAATATGATTTTTTTGGTTAATTTTCGAAAAAATTTCGAAAAAAATGTCACGTGATGAGATTGAAAATACCACTTAAATCAAGCTGACCATTTACTGATGAAAAAATGTTTTAATGGCATTTCTAAATTATCAACCTAAACGCTTCAAATAAGCCAATATGTTTGAAGCCACAAAAATACTTAAAAAAAACCTTGAAAAACCGAAAAAAAGTTCGAAAATTTTAATTTTTTTTTTGTTCATTTGACTTGTTTTGCAATTTAAAAACATTAGCAATCGATTTAAGGGGGTATTTACTTACGTTATCTGTCTGATTAATCAAGCCTAGAGGCATTAAATGCTTCAAATTGATACGGGGGTGTAATAAACGACTGTACTAAAGACCATCATGTAAAAATGTTGACGGATTTTTCGAATTTGCGCATTTTGTTGCGGATTTGTTATGGTGCGTGAGGAGTATTTGTTTAAAGATGCGAGTTTAAAAATATCGTTTGCTCGAATTTGACCACCTAAAACTTCGCGCCGCAATATCGCGTTGACAAGTACAGCCAACTTTCTATCAGTGTTTTACTGCTTTCTTTTCAGCCTACTTTCGAAAAAAGTCGACGCACTTTTTTTCGGAAATTTTTTGGAAAATGACAAAAAAATCTATATTTCGGTTTTAGCTGGGAAATTGAAAAAACCGGAGAGTCTCTTAACATCATTCTTATGATCATTGATACAAAGTTGAGCTCTATTTGCAAATATATTCCAGGAGCGAGTGTAGTTTGAAGTCTGAAATTGTGAGAAATCTATGTCTCGTTTCTTCTAGAGTTCCGTCGCCGGATCAAAAAAAGCCCTGAGAAGAGAGATTAAGAAGATGACCGTTTCGGGGTCTGTGAAAATTTCTCAATTCGATATACCGGCTGGAGGAGATAGTTTTTTGCAGTTTTGAAATGTCACCTTGTTACGATACGCTACATATGTGTGTAATGGTCAAAAATATTGGCGATGTACTTTTCGCCAGTTAAAGATAGATCTACAAATTAGCATTTTCGTTTTCTCAGCTTTTAGTTTTCAGAGTATATCACCGTGATTGTCAAATCTGCCAGATATACCCCCTTAGGCATTTGTTATAATACAATAACGGCAGGAAAAATCAGCAGTCGCATACCCCCTTAAGGAGGTAACCGACGGGTTTACTGATTTTCAAAAGTAGTCCTGAGCTAACCGCAATTCGTATTGAGTTCAACACTTCGTATCTAGGAGAATATTTGTTTGAAATTTTTAAAAAACAATGTTCTGTCAGTTTTTGTGATGACCGGACGGCGGATACCGGTCCAAGTGATTTTCCAATATTTTGGATTACAACTACAATCTAGCTCCTGGAATCATACAAATTTTTCTCTTTTTTTCAGTATAAAACTTGATTTGTGGTTAACGCCTACTGCCCTCGAGTTATTCAATATTCTTGTTATTTAGAGAAATTTCCAAAAATAAATGGTGTTTTTTGCACATGTTCGCTGGTACAATGGCATTTAGTCGAACAATATCAGATTTTTTTTAAAGAAAAGCACTTCTTTAAAAAGTGTGCAAAGCGAGGAGGTACGTGGAGTTTTTTAATTTTTTTCTCGTTAGCTTTTCGTAGGCACTCAAGTATCATTTACCTTCTCGAATATCGCAGAAACATGTTATTTTTAAAAAGTGAAAATTATTTGGTAAAAATATAAACTTTTGATGTTTTCTGATATAATAGAAAATTCTATCACGGAAAAAAAAATATTTAATCACTGTTGTATCTTCTAAAAACTGATTTCTTATTTAAATAGGTTAAATTAGCCACGCAACTAATTTTACAACTAACATATATGTTTATGAGAATTTTTGCCAATAAAGAGTGAATGAAAATTTGAATCAACTTTCTGTCACTAATGGTTAAAAAAATATGGCTTATTTTGAATCCGAAAATTTGAAAATTTTTTTTTGAAAATTTAAAAAATTTATGCCATTTTCAAGATCTAATTCATTGTAATCTATGCAACAAATTGGAGCAAAATAATAATACTTCAAAAGATAACAATCCGGTTAAGGAATAAATTTGTAAAATATAGACATTTTGGAAATTTTGACATCGAAATTTTTTTTTAATGATTTTTGGAAGCAACACACCACATGTTAGAATACAACTTAAAATCAGCGTGTCCTGTCCACTTCGGGTCTGCGAGAACGCCTCCGTCGGTTACTCCAAATTTCTGGATCTAAGAAAATATTTGGAAATTTTTTTTCGAAATTTGAAAATTTTTTATTGCCATGTTTAAGATCTAATTCACTGTGATCTAATGCAACAAAAATTAGATCAAAAAAGTTATTACTTCAAAATATACAGTGCGGTTAAGGAAAATAAAACTTGGAAAATATAAAAAATTTTGGAAATTTTTTGACATCGAAAATTTTTTTTTATATATTTTTGGAAGCAAACCAGCCAGAAAATGACGATGCAACTAAAATTAGCTTCCNTTTTTTTTTTATATTTTTGGAAGCAAATCAGCCACGAAAATGACAATGCAACTCAAATTAGCTTCCTATCACTTCTGATCAATACGAGCCCTGTAGAATGCACCTACAGCCGAGTTTGGGTGTTACGTAGATTCATATCCACTATGGGATATATGTAGGCGGATGGGAGCGACTGTATTTAGCTTGGCTGTATGAAAAATAATTATCAGAAAATATTTTTTTTATATCAAAAGTTTCAAATTTATAACTGCGTATAACAACTTGCAGTTGAAGTTCAGAGAAACAAATTCTGACGATCCATTTCAAAACCTACGCTTCAAAAAATGTAGAGCCTTAACTTAGCTGTACACAAAAAATTAATTTGATGACTGAAAACCATCTGTAATTAGAGGATATTTTGAAAACTTCGATGAAGACCGTAAAATATTTAAAACATATTTAATGAATAAATATTATTTATCTAACGATTTGATTTATCATCATTTTAAAAGATTAAGAATTTTCAACAAGTTTTAAGTTCAACACAAATCGAGCAAAAACTAGAATTTTTGTTTAATTTTCAGAATGATATTTTGTACCGTAGACTCAGTGGAAATTGGTCCGAGGGGCCCGAGAAAGATAGAGAGAGAGAGATGACCGCCTACGCATGGACCTATCTAGATTGAGCTACATGTACAATACACTTCGTGGACTTCAGTTTTTTATACAAAAGGTGCGTCATTTCCCCGCAAAATCTTTTATCCAATTAAATTGCTTTCGGAAGCACGTGAGTAATGAGGGGGATAATTAATTTTCTTCGCTCGATCTGGAAAGTTGGATGTTGAATAGGGTGGACGCGATTTAAGCCATTCCTGGATATCGCTATAAAACGGAAATCTGAGGAGATGAATAACATTATTTTTTGATAAAAAAAGTTTTTGAAAAGTTTATGAATATTTTCCGTCCTGCTTTTTGATTGGTCGAAATCGAAATTAATAATTAGCCTTATCTGACATATGGAAATTGTTCTTTGATGAATTTCCGATCAAGCTTCATATTATGAAATTCGTGCTCAAAAGATGTTTTATTGAGCATTGAAAGTCGGAAAAATACCCAAAATTTGAATAAAAATGAAATAAATAAAAATCTAGGGATAACTTAACCGGGATACTTCTATAGAAGACGTATAAAAACAGTTTGAGCAATATCAAAATACTTTTTTACGATTTTCGGGTCTGAACCGAAAAAATTTTCATAATCGAAAATTCGATAATCGATTTTTTTGGTATAAAAATGAAGTAAACAATTATCTAGAGCTATATTTATCGCTATTTTTTTATATATATGCTTAATTTAAACAGTTTGTACAATAAAGAATAAAATTTGTTCAATTTCGAGGCTGAATAAAAAATTTCAATATACAAAACTTTTAAAATCAATTTTTGACAAATGTCAACAACAATTGTTGTTATTTAGCTTCACCGTGATGAAACCATATATGAGGGTAAAGACTGAACATTTGACACCACATAAAGCGACTCTTAAAAACCACCTGAATATCTCACACAACAAAAATTTAAATAAATTTGAAAAAATCTTATCCGGAAATTTTTGATTCTTACTTTTGAATTCCAAAAAGTTTCAAATTCACATTTTTCAGGGACCGACCATGAGTTACCCAATGGTCGACTACTTCTTTATCCTCCTGGATACGCAGCCTGAGAACTACTACCACTCCTCTAGACCCCCGCCACCACCAACCTCTTCGCACCAATTATCACAACCATTTACACACCTACCTCTCCGCACTCCCCTCACCAATCTCCCTCCTAACAATTATCCTCTCTCACTCACTCTCTGCTCACACAATCTCTCTGAACATTCCCTTCTCTCGTGAAACCACTCTCGTCAATTAATCCTCTCCTTACACACTTTCTCACAAGAAAAAAATTTGATAAAATTTATAGTTATAATTTTTAGATAGTGAAATTATTCCGTTTTTAAATTCGAAATTTTCTTTTAAATTTTAAAACTTCTTTATATTGTATAAATATTTTTTAATTGAAGAATTTTATTCATAATTTGTAAATTTTCTTGAAGATAAGAACCAGTTGACAAGTTTTTAATCAATTATTAAATTTAAAGGAAATTTGACCATTTTCACAAAAATTTGAATCAATATTGTATATTTTTCGATAAAATTGTGTAAGTTTCAGGAAATGTTAAATTTCAAAAAAATTCGAAATTGAAAAATTTCCTATTTATAAAAACCTTTAAATTCATAAAAACTTTCAAATTTATAAATAAAATTTTCACCTACTAACTAAAATTGGAATTGAAATTTGTCAATTTTAAAAAAATGTTAAATTTTCGAAACAATTTGTCAAATTTGAGAAACATTTGTCTAGTTTTAGATAAAATTGTCAAATTCTAAAAAAAATTCTTAAATTTTGAGAAAATTTTTAAAAGAATTCTCAAATTGTCAAAAAAAAGTTTTATTTCATAAAAGATGTAAGGAAGATTTTTGAAAATCTGAAGATTCTCCGGAAAATTTAAAAATTTACGTTACATTTTTATGAAAATTCGACAATTTTTTGACAATTTGAGAAATTTTCCTCTAAATCAGAGAAATTCATTTGAAAATTTGAGAAATTCCTTCAATATTTTGGAAAGTTTTTCAATAAATTTTATCGAAATTAGTCAAATTTTATCAACATTTGTCAAATTTTAAGGAAATTTTCATTTTTTTTTTAAATTTGGGAAGAAATTTGTTAAATTCAAGAAATTTTTTTTAAATTATCTAAAAATTGTTTAATTTTTATAAAAATTTTACGGAAATTTTTAAATTTTCTCTAAAATCTCCAAATTATTTTGAAAATTTTCAAATTATTATGGAAATTTTCAAATAACTTTGACAATTTTCAAATTTTTTGGTAAATTTAAAATAAAAAAATCAAATTTGAAAAAAATGTCAAATTATAAATCGAATGATCAAATTTAAAATAAAATGATCAAATTATTAGGAAAATTGTCTAATTTTTCTAAAAAAATTTTGATTTTTAGAAAAAATATAAATAATTTGAAATAAAATTGTTAGCACTTGAAATTGAAAAAAAAACATTTTGAAGTTTTTTGAAAATTTGAAAACTTTCAAAGAAATTTGTCAAATTTTATAGTAATTTGTTAAGTTTTGAAGATAATTGTCAAATTTTCACAAAAATGTTTTAAATTTTAAAGAAAATGTTTGATAATTTAAGAAAAAATTTAGCTCTTAAAATTTTTAGAAAACTTATTACAATATTTTCCAAAATCAATAGAAGTTTCCAAAATTTGAAATTTTTCTCACGAATTTCACAAATATTTCTTGAAATTTTTACAAATTTTGACGAATTTACTTCCAATTTTGACAAATTATCTCGCAATTGTAAAATTTTTTTACATTTTTCGTCAAAATTTTTCAATTCACTCACAAATTTCACCATTTTTTTAACATTTTACAATTTACGTAAAATCTTTTAATTCACTGTAAATTTCACAATTATTAATTTAACTATAAATTAACTATTAATTTTTACAATAAACTTTGAGATTTAAATTTAACAATTTTTTCATGATAAATGAATTTTTTTAAAAATTTAACAATTTTGAACAACTTAAATAGTTCTCAAAAAAGAAAATTTCTTTTGAAACATTTTAATTTCTAGCAGGAACTTAATTTTTTTTTATTTAAAATTTTGGTTTCTTTTCTCGAAAATTTAAAAAATTGCTCTTAATTTATTTTTTGAATCTCGTTTTTTCTTAAATGAAGTATTTACAATAAAGTTAACATTTGTATATATTTCCAGATAATTTAAAACGTGTTCTTTCCGATGAGTTGGTTAGGTTTAAATTTGAAAGAATTTAAAGCTTTTTTTTAAAAGATCCGAGAAACCGTCGAAACTCCGAAAATTTTTAGAAAATTTGATTTACTATTTTTGAAACTTCCTTAAAATTCTAAGAAAAATGGCTGGAAAACATTTGCTGATGCTTGAAAAAAATTTTTTAAAAAACTGAAAATTTCAACGTTTTCCTTTATGTTTTTTTTTAATTTTTTGATGAAAAATTCTAGAGTTGAGATTTTTCATACGTTGGTTCAACTAACTTGGTTGCTCACTTAACTGATATAAGGCTAAAAAAAATATGATTTCAATTCATATCCACGTTTTTTAATAAAAAAATGCGAAAAAATAACAAAATCTTTCAAATATTTTTAATCAAGAAATAAACTCGGAGATGATGAGAAATATTCAATTTCAAATCTTACTCGATCGCGGTGAGCCTTAATTACAGTCCCGTGAAGCGCAAAATGTGTCGAAAATGCATATCGGATCAAAATCAGGTTATCTCAAAATACTCCCTAGGAAAATGCTCATTTTTATTAAAAATAAAGAATTTAAATGGGTTCAAAGGCGTTTTAAGGGAACTGCTGGTTAAGTGATCAAAAACTGTAGTAATTTGTTTGATAGTTAATTAGATCAATATAGTTAATTTTCCAATAAATTAGAGTTTATTTTATTTATTTAAATGAAAAGATGATTTTTTCATGATTATTCGAATATTAGAATTTTGATATTTTTTTGTGAGCTCAATTTTTTTTCTGTTTTTTTATTTCGGTCAATAAATAACGCCAGAGTTATCCTGACAATACAAAGGTATGAAATTATGCTTTGTTTATTCTTGATATTGCTTCAAAACATCGTTTTTCGAGAAAAAAAAATCAGTTTTTGAACTTTATATGATAAAAAAATTCCCGG
This sequence comes from Oikopleura vanhoeffeni, assembly GCA_004367855.1. NCBI lineage: Eukaryota > Metazoa > Chordata > Appendicularia > Copelata > Oikopleuridae > Oikopleura > Oikopleura vanhoeffeni. The sequence continues at coordinate 213,447 of SCLH01001482.1, read as the reverse complement.
TTCAGACTCCCAAACTCACTTTTTCGATTCTCAATAGTCGTCCAAGTGATTAAGGGGATTGTGCCTTTTCAAAACTCAAATNACTCAAATATCTTTTGTGAGAATTGAATGAACGTTTATTTTTCCAATTGTATATTGTAGTCCGTAACCTTGAGAAGTCAAAAATTGATTCATTTTTTGAAAATATTATCACATCAACCTTTAAATGCATAAAACCTAATTGCTTCGTTTACTCTCCATTGAGCTATCTCGTAATATTAACGTATCAAAAAATCACATTTTTTTTAGTGAAACTTAATTAATACTGCACGATGACAGTAAAAACAAGTTAGTTTATTGCTCATAGAAACTTGATGAGGGCCAACAATTTTGTGTACAGGTTGCGAACTGTGTTTTGAACTTAATAAATTTAAACAGAAGGGAGAATTTTAAGTTTCAGTAAAAAATAACAGGAATGTTCGTTCAAGAAAAACATAGATTTTAAATCTAAAAAAACTTTTTAATCCATCTGATATTGTATACATTAGACTGCATACACGCCTTCGCTATAAAACATACAACATGTCATAACCTCGGTGAAAACCTTCTAACCTCTGACTAAACATTGTATAATTTGTTTAGAGTAGACGTTTTTTAAAGCGTGTAATTTACACGAGCCGCGTTTGTTCAGAAATTGCACACGCTGATAAAAAACTGTGTCGGAGCACACCGGAGTAAAATACTTGTAAAAACATCTATAAGCAGTGTTTCTTTACTGGATCTTTTTTAAGAATCTTAAATCTCATTTTTAAAATATTTTATGTTTTTTCAATGTATTACGGCACTCTGAATTATTTTATATTAAAAACGACTAAAATGAGTTTTTCAAAAGTGCAGGTAATTAAGAAAAAATTAAATTCATGAATCAATACAAAATTCAAATTTGGTGAATTTGTTAGATTTCCAGGGTGCCGAAAATTAATTTATTGAAAAAATGACGAAAAACTTTAAAACAGAACAAAGTTTCACATGAAAAATTGAGACTCGATATGTTAGAAAACATTAAGGCAAAACAGTTAAATTTATCAGTTTCCGGACCTTGCCGGAAAAAAGCTTTAAAAAATAAACCAAAGATAAACGAAATCCAAAAAATCTACAAATATACAAGAAGATAATGTCAACTTGGATATAATCAAACCGATATTTGACTCTGTAAAAATTAATAAATACAAGATATTTTACAAAAAGTAACAATTTATATTCTTTGTCAAAATCAGAAACCGAGAGGCCGCAAAATCGCGGAAAAAAAAATTTAATCAAACATTATTTATACAGTAGACAAGCCGTCTAAATTGAAGTGAATTTTCGTTTTTTCTTCGTCATTGACATCGAGTGGTGCCTCAATTATTTTCGAAAGAGAGGAATCTGATTGGCGAAGCGTCCAATGTGTCAGCTTGTTTGAAATATGGCAGCTAGTCACGTGTATCCAGTAGGTTTGAAGAATGTACAGCTAATGGGCTATCCCAAACAGTAAGAACCCTCGGGGCCACATCAACACCAAAAAGTATTTTCGTCTGACCTTGTAAAACGTCAAAATTTCTTTACTTTTTGGGGCTGAGAATATAATCCTTGATTTTTTTCTGTTTAGCCATGGCCAACTTCATGATTATTCATTATCTAGATTTCTCTGTGTTTCCAAAAAACGTAGAAATTTAAATAAATGAGCTGTGTGTGCGTCAACTCGATTTTTCGCTCGTTTTTCGCACAATAAGCCGATATTTATGGATCCAGAAAAAATTTCTCTAAATTCTAATCGAATAATATTTTACCTATTTAAAATATAGGCAAAATGTAAAATTCTTTTTGAAAACGGACTATTTTTCACAACGCTGCATGCGAATTTTTTTTCTCTTTTTCAGATAATCTTCGGTGAATCTCTCAGCTAAATATTCACGGAAAGAATTATAATTATTTCTGTCAGATTTCTCGCAATCAACTATTTTATGAAGTTTATATTGCGGCGACTATATTACATTGAATAGGCTAAAAATTTGAAATATTTAAAAGGAGCAAAAAATTTTAACAATAATATTGAAAATATTTCATTTAGGTGCAACTTGTTCCTGTGATTATTATTCTCCGTAAACATTGACGACTATCCTATGTCTAGAATTTGTAAAGTAAATAAATATTTTGCAAGCAAATCCGATATTTCTAGAATGGTAGTACTTCGATAGTAATTAAACTTTTTTTTGCTTGCAATCAATTTCTTATGTGCTGAGATGGTCGGATACAAGAAATATATATACCAGAAATTTGAGACCGTGGTCGAAAATAAATACTGCACCCACAATCCCCTTAAGGCTACTAACATTGAAGTAAGCGGCTTAAGTTATCTCTGGTGTTGGTGCAATTGAGCACCAAAGTCAATAAAAAACGAAAAACGCCAATTTAGACACCTAGGAGTTAAAATTGAGAAAAGTTCATATAAGAACTTTTGTTCGCTGGATGATCTGATAATTTTCATTTTATGACAAGGCTCGATCGCGTCCACACTAATGTTGAATCAACATCGTTGATTGTAGTCATTGCATTAATATTAAAATTGATATAATATCAGCATTTAAACTGCAATGATTAAAAAACTATTCTGAAAATTGAAATCAGTGACAGTGTAGTAGAAAAAGTAAAAATAAAAAAATATGAAATACTTTGTGGTAGCATTGATCATTAAGAGGTGGCTTGTAAAAACAATGTAAACATTGGAGAAAAATATTAAATCAATTACCAAATTATGTGGCTTCATAGAATGCATTAATAAAAAAAGCTCAGTTTTTTTTTTAAATAATTTGAATTCAATTGAATTTAATTATTTGATAAAATTTCCGGGTTTTTTTATAACCGCATCCTATGAAGCCACATCATTTGATAATTGATTTAATGGCTTTTCAATATAATAATCGCACTCTTTTATTATGTTTTTCATAAATTAACCTCTGCACAAATGAGATTTGGGTCTGACGTGTACTGTAGAATTTGCAAACAAAACTTTAAGGGCTAAGAGGGTAACTTCTCCTTAAATTAACTTTTAAGAAATCGTGTTATTCCACAGCCTATGCCGAAAATAAACTTTAATGACTTATATTTACATAATACTTTGAGAACGGTTTCCAGCCTGACATCAGAATTTCGGTATCTTCGTCAAATTTCGGCCATTAAGGGGGTACTCAACGGTTTTTTATTTCAGGCTAGGGACATGGTAAATGCACCAAATGGGGCACAGAAGCCAACAAAGGCATTTCACGGTCAACCAGAAAAAAAAAAATTCGAGAATGTTTCGTCATAATTTCTCGAGGATTTTCAGATTTTTTAAGTATTTTTTTTTTGGACAATCAATACAGTAACATCGATTTAAATGAAAAATGCTAAGACTAATAGTAAAAGTGATTGGCACCTTTTTAGTTTAGTTTTGCACTAGCTTTAATTTGAGGGTACTTTCGGTTAAATCGAATGATAATTAGTATCTAGAAACTCCGAAAATCGACTTCCGGCTGAACTAAAATGCAGTTTTCTATTATTCCGTGCCTAGAAGTTCTCATGAAATTTTTTTTTGAGTTTTATGATAGAACTCAAAAAAAAATTTCATGAGAAAGTCAGAAGACATACCACACCAACTTATACTAAAATTAAAAAAAATGTGTCGAACCAGTTTCTAGAAATTTTGAGGTGTCAATTGAAATTTTGCGTTTGTATGAATTCAGATAATATATTGGACCAAAATTTGATATCATGGTGCCATTTTTGTTCATTGATCATTAGTCGTTACTTGGTATAACTAAATCTGATCAACTAACTTTTCTAGAAATCTAAAAATCAACTCGTTCAACCGAAATCGCAATTTGCTGAGAATACTGCCATTAGTCGCATAGAAACAAGAATTATAAAAGAGTAGAGAAGATAATTCGCAGACTGCATATAAATTTAAAAAAAATGTGTCGATACTGTTGAGATAAATCAAGCTCAATTTGGAATGTCAAAAAATTAACTTTGTTTTTCTGATTCTTAGAATTTGAAAAATTCTCTAAAGAACGAGGATAAGACAGACTGTATATCGACATTCAGAAAATGTAACGTTATGAAAAAAAGACATTTTAGATAAAATCGAGTGTTCTAGACTCTACTCCCACTTGGTGCTTATCATAAAAAAATCACTCTTCAGTTAATAGCACGAGAGTCAGATCTTAATTAGCCTCTCTTACAAAATATTTAGAACTTGTTTTGTGTTAAATTCTGAAACCCGAGTCTAAAATACAAGAAACGTTGAGTAACCCTCCTTAAGGGAAGTGGGCGTCGATTTATTGGGGACTTTTCTTACACGATTTTCAGTGAAGTTTCTAAAGAAACCTGCTCAAGAAATAATTATTTTTTTTCCCAAATACGGTAGTACATAGCCTTAAGGAAGTTGCCAGTAACATATTCAGAGCATCTGATACTTTCAACGCTTACGCTAGAAAATGATTTTTAAGTTAGCTCGTCCTGAGAAGTACTAAATAAAGCGCTTACTTCTCATTCATTCTCATGTTCATTTTCTTTGTTTATTTGAAAATTCAACTTTCAAATTAAAAATTGCGCATGCTCCAATCGTCGTCCCTTGTATTTTTAAAAAGAAAAGTAATTTGGCCGCGGAGTGGTCAATCACACAGTCTTATTTGCGAGCCTTACGCAGAAATAAGCCTACTCTCCTTGAAAATATAGAAAAAAATTTCAATTTTGTAATCAAATTCGCACGCGAAGAGCTTGGGATTAAGGTTCCGATTACGAAGTCGCTTTTTTTTCCGATTTTTCTTTTCTAAGTCTGCAAGACCGACTTGAATTTCTAAGTTTTTGTGAAATTCTGACTAATAAGAAATTTTTTAAAACCTACTTTATTTGTAAAAAATTCAATAAATTCATGAAAAAATCCTGGAGTGTGACGAAAACCAGTGACACAATTCTCTACACAATAGGGCATCCATATAAAAGGTTACTGAGAAATTCATTTATCGTCACTCTAACTCCGTAGTGAGCAAAACACCTATATAGTATTTGTGTGAGCTGGCATATTTAAAATCCATCTTTAAAATATGCAAAAAACCATCGTGAGAATTTGTCTCCTCGTATATACAGTGTATAGAGATTGTTGCAAGGATCCAAAAAAGTGACTCTTGATTCTTGTTTGGAATTTGTTCAAATTTCGTTACGCGAGGGTTGATTTTGTGTGAGATTTTTTCTCAATCTCTTTAGCGCTCTAAATAAAATTAAAGTGGCGAACCTATTGCCGTCAAGTTAAATTTTGATAATAGCCAGTTTCTAAGAAAGTGTATTTCTGTTCCATGGGTTGATCACTCTAAAAACAAAGATGAATTGGTATACAGGGACAGATATTTTTTTTTACAAAAGTGATTATTATCAAAAGTTGTTCAATTTTAAGTATTTCACGAAAATATGTTAATATTAAAAAATTAATTTCGAAGCATTAAAATATTGTCCACAGAGTCACTTGAATTAGTAAATCGACCCAGAAATAATTGTCAGACAAGTGTATTATCTGCTTATTATAGCGTAAAATAAACCTAATCTTTTTATGAAAAATTGTGAATTTTTCAATCCAAAAATTTTTAACTCCTATTTAAATAATAATGTTTTGATTGATTATATGATTAAAGCGAAAAATAAGATCAAAAAACTGAGGACAATATGGTCAGATCCTGGTGCATCGATTCCAATATCCAAAATATATTTGGAGTGAAACACAGCTGTAAGCTTGTATCACGTGATATGTCTGTACCTTTGCGCTGTATCAGTAATTTTCTAGAACTAAAAAAAAATCAAAATTCTAGGAAATATCAAATGATCGGATTGAAAAATATTCGTTTTGAACCTCCTTATCAAGAAAAAACTAAAACTCTAACTACCATTGGGCTTTCCTGTGATACGCGGGTGTGTAACAGTCACCCTATATATAGGCTGTCGGATGCCTTGTCAGAGATAACTTTTTTTTTTCTTGCTCACAGCACGGACGATTTAAGGGTCGGTCAACGCAAATCTGGACAAAATGTCTGATGAGGTTATTTTTCCTATAGAAAGCTTCAAAAGCCCTGCATATTTTCTGAATTTATAATTGTAATGAACTGGTATTNTTTAATTTTTCAAAGAGAAGATTTGGAACGTCATTTCCGGCGGAAGTGACTATAAGTGTGATAAACTTCGAACCTAATTCGATGCTAATTGACTCAAATATTATATTTCTGGTACAGCGAAGGGTCTCTAGTAGGCCGATCCGAGGGTCCGTCCTACTAGAGACATTTCATTGTAGAATCATATCTTCCTGATATCTCTATTTAGCGTGAAGCAGTTGGCTAATTTTACGTTGACCACCCTCTTAAGTGGGCGTCGATAATTGAGCTTTTTTTTTACACATTTAAAAGTGAAGTTTCTGAGAAACCTGGCTTCAGAAATAATTAATTTATGTACAACTCTTAAGGAAGTTGCCAGTACTATTCAGAGCATCTCCTCATTCATTTCTTATCATTTTTTCTTGTTATTTGCTATTTAACTTCCAAATATAAATGCGCATCTCCAAGCGGTCCCCTTTTTTAAAAATTTTGCCCCTAGTGGTCAAAACAGCTTATTTGGGAGCCTTTCTAATATATAGAAAATTTTCAATTTGTGCATCAAATTTACTGCAAAGCTTGGATTAAGGTCCGAAGTTCGGACTCCGAACGGTTTTTTTTTCGATTTTTCTCTCCAAAGTCTCAGGAACGACTTGTGAATTTCTAGTTTTTGTTGAAATTCTGAACTTTTTTGGAATTAAAAAAAAATAGAAATTGAAATTAAACGTTTTTTGGCAGTATTTCGACATAAGTGTCTACATTCGCAATTTTGAANTTCTCATCATTTTCTTGTTATTTGAAATTCAACTTCCAAATATAAATGCGCATCTCCAAGCGGTCCCCTTTTTTTAATTTTGCCCCGAGTGGTCAAAACAGCTTATTTGCGAGCCTTACGCAAAAGCCTACTCCTCCTTGAAAATATATAGAAAATTTTCAATTTTTGCATCAAATTCACCGCAAAGCTTGGATTAAGGTCCGAACGATCGCTTTTTTCCGATTTTTCTTTCCAAAGTCTCAAGACGACTTGTGAATTTCTAGTTTTTGTTGAAATTCTGAACTATAAATTTTTTAAAACCTACTTTATTTGTAAAAAATTCAAAATTCAGAAAAAATCCTGGGAGTTAGAAAACTCAGTGACAAATTCTCTACAAAATAGGGCAATCAAAAAAGTTATCTGAGAATCTCAATTATCGTCACTCTTAAGGGGGTGGTCAACGCAAATCTGGACAAAAATGTCTAATGAGGTTATTTTTCCTAGAAAGTTCAAGCCTGCATATTTTCTGCATTTGTAATTAATAAGTGGTATTTTTAGAGTCCTTACTACCCTCGATAGTACTATTCTACAAAATAGTCTTTTTTTTGGCAATTTGATTTTGAGTTTTGAGACTTAATTTTCATCGCAGAAACATAAAAATGATATTTTCTGATACTGCATTGAATTTTGCGTCCGATAGGTTATGAAAATTTAATTTTGACATGTGACTTCGACGTTTCTGGAAGAGAACTAAGAGGTTTAATCAAAATTCTGTGAGATCAGTGGTATGGACGAGTGTTTGATCTTTGTGTATATGCTATTAAAAAAAATTCGGAAAATTGAGGGACTAGATAGGTTTTGTAAACCCATGATTTTCAGGCCAAAATAACCGTTTTCTCTAGATTTCAAGCGCTATGAATTTTTTCGAAAATTCTGTGATATCAGTGATGTGGATATTATAAATTCTATCATTTAAAAAAAAAAAAGTTGATATCTCAAAAACTCAGGGAGGAGATAGACTTTTAATTTTTCAAAGATAAAATTTTAAAACGTCATTTCCGGCGGAAGTGACTATCAGTGCGATCAAACTCGACCCTGAATCGATGCCTATTGACTCAAATATTTCATTTCTGGTGGTTTCATATCTTTCTAGTTTCTACATTCAGCGTGAAACCGATTACAAACTACATTTTTGGCCAATTTTGCGTTGACCACCCCCTTAATTTCAATCCCCGAAAAACTGATTTTTTTTGAAAAAATCTGAAAACTAAAAAAAAACTTATTAGCTAAAAAACTTGGCAGAAAATTCTCTACAAAATAGGTGTATCAAATAGTATTATATTTGAAGCTGAGATATCGACGCCCACTCCCTTTTATTGGTTAAGAAATTTTATCAAAGAAAAGCCGGGTTTACGGGGTAGAAATTAAAGGTAAAATAAAAGAAGATTTGGAATGAAAGGTACCAATTTTGATCTAGAAACTTTTTTACCACTTTCAAAATTGCGAATGTAGACACTTATGTCGAAATACTGCCAAAAAACGTTTAATTTCAATTTCTATTTTTTTTTAATTCCAAAAAAGTTCAGAATTTCAACAAAAACTAGAAATTCACAAGTCGTTCTGGAGACTTTGGAGAAAAAAATCGATTAACTTAATTATCACCCTGTATCTATTTGAAGCCCACTAATAATGGGTTTTTCTCGGGAAATATGGCGTCAGAAATTCGATTTTAAGTCTATTTGCTCAAAATCGATGAAATTTACACGTTAAATTTGCCGATTTCGGTATCTTCAGCGTTTTATTAAAATCATTTCCAGCACTGGTACCAAAAACTTTTCACACAAAAAGCTTATTTTCGCAATCGATAGCGACGTGGTACTATGGCGTGGTTTTCTCGATATCTGATTTAGTTTTTGATGCACACATGTGCAAAGTTCAGGTACCACAAAAATTTGAATTAAGAAATATTGTTGAAATTTTTTTTTAGATTTTTTGAAAATTTTGTTGGTTCTTTGCAAGATTGAATTGCAGGCTAACTGATGCAACTCAAATTAAGGTCATCGATCAAAGCGTTGAAAAAATAAAGCAAGTGGTGACAGTGATTTTTGAGATTTTGGAGGCTAAACAAAGTCAGATGAAACATTTCTGAGGAACACAAATGATAAATCTATTCTTTATCTTGTGTTCCATTTGACAATTTAGTACCAAACCCACCAACCACCTGGTTAACTGCGGTGAAACACGCGTCCCTTGGTTTTTTTCAAATGAAAAGGATCCTAGACCCTATATCCCTTATCACCTTATTGTTAGAATGCGTAGGCCCAACGTTAAAATCACACGTTAAAAAGAGTATGGCTACGCATTTCTTAACCAAAAAGGTGATAAAGGGATATTGGAAAATTTTGAGACATCTGAGCAATTGTCTGAATTCAATAGTCAAGTGGCTATTTTTTCGATTTTTGCCTCAGAAGCCAGGAATTGAGTCGAATGTGAGCGAAAACAGGCCTTTTTTTGAACGTTTTGCATACTATAGTATAAATTATACTGTATAAGGCTTTTTCAGTAAAAAACCTAGAAAATCCATTTTTGGAGAATATAAGAAGCTAATGAAACTCCTGAATAATGTCAAGTGAACAACTTTTCGAAAATTTCTGCCTGATAGGCTTCTCAATCGTCAAAAAAGTGCGCGAAATTGCAATTTTTTAAAATAAAAATGAAATCAGACATAAATGCCACCAAATATCCTTGGTATGATTTGCCTGGAACGAAATATAAAACTTTGGTCCTGATTTCGAACACGACGGGTGCTAAAGATGAAAATCATAACATTTGTAAAAACTTTAATTTTTTTCTAGAATCCGCTGTGTTCAAAATCAGACCATAGTTGAAGGCAAAAAATCGAAAAAAATTGCCACATGACATTGAAATTCAGAACAAAGTTTTCGATATAGGGTCTAGAAATCCTTGTTCATTCCAAAAAAGCCAGGGACACGTGTTTTAACCGCGGTTAACGAGGTTGGTGGTTGGGTTTGGTACTAAATTGTCAAATGGAATCCCGAGATAAAGGAAAATTTATCAATTATTGTGTTTAACTCAAGAAATTTAATCTGAATTGAGCTTAGCCGTACAGAGCCTATCAAAATTTAAAAATCACTCCAACCCACCACCCCCCTTAGGGAAGTGGGTGTCCGCTGGATTTGGGCCCTTTCCAAGGTCATCTTCCCCGCCAACTAGCAAAGGTGATATTCCAAAAAACAGTTGGTAACTAACAGAACCAACCTTCGCGTAACTTTGAATTTAACAGTAATCTGATACAATCCCACTACGCGACCTACGCAAGGTTGGTTCTGTTAGTTACAAATGTTTTTGGAATATCACCCTTGCTAATTTTGACGGGAAATGACCTTGGAAGAGGCTCAATTTTGCGAACACCCACTCCTTAAGGGGAATACCCCTCAATGAAAATGAAGGGATAACCAACAAATTTTCCAGATTTAATTTGACTATTTTTTTCTGAATATGGACAATTTGAAGATAGAACTGGTAAGTATTTTTTCACCTCCATAACTTAGCCAGGAACCTAACTTCTTTCATCCATTTTTATTTATTTATTTTCACAAAATTTCTTGATTTGAAAAAATGTAAGGACAGCTTTTCGAAAGAAAAAAAACATAAAATGTAGGTTTCGAATAGTAACACCGCTCTCGCGGAGTCATCAAGCGTTCATTCATATATGTTCCAATATTAGTGACTAAAAAATTCCAGGAAAAAAATAGGCTTTCCGCGAGCCTCTTAATCAGCTCAAAAAATCTCGTTTTTTTGCGTTTCTAGAGCGAATTTATTTCGAATTTATTCAAAACGATAGTAAACGAACCTGCGTGCGTTTCTTGTGGTTCATAAATCGAAATAATTCTTCTACCCGAAAAACCTCACGAAAAAATAGTTTTTGCTTCAAACAATATGGACTCTACTTTTCGACGCTCGTCCTGATTGATCGAGCAATCATTGATCCTGATTACGATTTGGGAATGTTTAGATTTAGGTTCAATTATCTAAGGCTAAACATTGGTATCACAATGTATAGTTTCCCAGATATTTGGGTGAAAAAAAATGAATAAAAGCTGAATTTTGATTGGGTTGTTAAGTTAAATCAGTTAGAAATCAAGGATTTAATGCTGCTTTCTAAACTCCATGTTTTTGCTGACTCCCAAAAAATAAAATGTATCTGAATCAATCAAGGTTTGTGTCACACAAATTGAAGATTTCCGACTCCATCGTGAAAAATTTCTTTACTGCCAAAAGATTGAAAACGAACGTTAAAGTTAATTTTAGGGTAAATTAAGCCCCAATTGGATACAATTTGATTACTTTGACCACTTATGAGCTTTCCAGGTTTCTTAAAATGACTTTCGTAAAATTCTTTACAAAATCGTGTAATATTAATCAATAGAAATAATAATATTTTCAGTTAAAAACTAGCCAAAAACGACAGGCCATTGAAGATAACACGTCCATTTTTTACTTGGGATTTTTTTTTACTTCTTACTAAGAAAGGTTCAAAGAATTACCAACAAGTCCTAATAAGCAAATTTTGATTCATAGAATAATGATCATAAACTATTGATTAATCAGGAGAGATAAGATTTCATTAGAATGCAAAATTATAGCATGTTTACGGCAGTAATTTATTAATTATATCGGTAACGGTAATACCACGCTGCGAAATTAGCTTTGTTATGATAATATGAACGGCCTTGATCTTATCAACTTCAACGATAACAAAATCAAACTGCCGAAAAACGCATTTTGTGTTGATAAATTATTTAATGAAATTTAATAAAAAAAATCGGGGTGAATTTTTCCTGGAAAATTTGTCACTATATATACCGAATTTAATTTGTTAGTGAGTGTACAAGCCCATTTTGAAGAGCAAAATAAACCTAAATATTTGATAAAAAGTTAAAAACACTTTTTAAATATTTTTGATATTTGTTATCGGGGAATTTGGAACCCCATATCTGATTCTACAGAGAAATCAATATTTACTAACATTTTGATGCTCATACAATTATCTAAAAGTGGCTTTTTATAATTTGGGATAATTTTTTAGCTGTCTATAAATAAGTTTCACGTATTTAACTTTTAGTTTCCAAATGAACGAGAAACAAATTATGATGCATTCATTTCAAACAACCTAACGCTTAAAAGAGCAAAAGGCCCTACTTAGCTGTAAGATATTTTTTTTCATGAATTGGTTTCAATTTTCTTCTGACCAGTTGATGACCAAAGTAAAAATTGAAAATTTTATGTCTTTAGCTCAAGATAATTTTGTTACATTTCGTATATATTGTTGTTGTGTAAGTTAAAATAATATTAACTGACTATTCAGTGGAATCACTAGATAATTAATCAATAATAAGGTCGCTAAAGTAAAACCATTGGATAAAATTTAATTAAAAATAGCTTTGTTTTTAAATAGGATAAATTTGTGAGAAATATTCCTCAACATCGTAATTTTTCTTGATAATAATTAATTATGTAAGCGATCCAATGAGAATTACATTTCCAACATCTCTGAAAAACATAAGTTTCCGGACTCCATTTTTAATAAATGTGATTTTTATGTCGCGGGTTTCAAAAAGTGAAAATTTGTCCCAATCAAAGTTAAACATTCGTTTTCAATTAGAAAAATTAAAATGTAAAAATTAGAAAGCCACAACAGAAACTTTGACGGTTGATCATGTTGGATCACAAATATAGATTTAACTAGTAATATGAGATGGGACCGTTCGTTACATTTAAAACTTAAAAAACACTGACGAACTTAATTTCCTACCAATTTATACAAACAAACCTCGCAGATTTTCTACAAAAAGTTACATATTTCAAATTTATTTACCCATGTAAACATTTGCTTGACATTTTACAGTAAAATAAGTTTATTCTTGGAAAAAATAAAATCGAAACGTTCGAAATTATGTTGTATAATAAGTTCAACTAAGCTCAATATAGTTTTCATCAGCAAAAATGAGTATCCATAACAAAACTAAAAATAGTGAAACCTTGAGGGGGTAGTTTGTCGAAGTTGCAACTGTGATAAATGGATAATACCTAACCGTCTGCATGCAAATAAGATTAAGCTATTTGGTAAATCAATTTTTTTCAATCTACCAAAAGAAGAATTTGTCAAATAATTTTGTGTTAATACAGTGGTTTAAACACCTCTTCTCACATAAAGGTACCAAGACTCGTGTGATAAACTAAGCAAATAAGAGATAACTGACCATTTTTTTAATTACTATGATTTTTTGGTCGAAAAATTAATTGTTCGTAATTAGAAAATAACTCATAAAAAAATTAAAATTTTTGGCATGTTTTTACTTCTTTTCAAAGTTTTCTGAAACGTTCCTAGTTGATGGCCACATTTGAGGCCTCGTACTTACATGGAAGACTACGGCAAGCTACCATCCTTAAAGGGGGTAACGGTCGCATAATGGTACTTTTGTACTCCACTTACAGAATACTGAAACTGCTTTGAAAACTTTGAGAATAGCCAATTTGGTAGATTCTTCCTTAATCTTTAAAATAATCCATCAGAATAAATTTTTGGCTGACCCATAGTGACCACCCCATGCGGGCGAGTTTCTAGAACACCCTAATCGAATTCAAAATCCTAAGGCTTTTAGAGCTCGCATCACTATTCTACTCAAACTTGGCATGAAACCACAAGAAACCATAATGCTCCGTTTTTTTGGGAGTGGGTGTCGCAGATTTGGACCTTTTAGGAAGGTATTTTTTGGATAAACTGGTGGAAGCTGATATCCCAAGAACTTCTCTATCTTGAGAACAACTCTTCGCAATTATCTTTGAATTTAACAGTAATCTGATACAATTCCACCTAACGCTTTTTAAAGAAGCTTCCTAAAAAAAAACACTCCAGACGTAATCTTCTTCTCTCTTCAATTTCACCATTTTTTATTATTGTCTTGTGTCAGGCTCCGAGAAAGCCTCACACATAATGCATAAGCGCCCTTTCTCGAAATTTTGCTTTCGGCGGAACAAAACCGAAAAAACAAAAAGTTAAAATTTGAAATGGTTATTTTGGGAGGCTCAGTCCAAAAGGTAATCTCTCCTCCAGTTTAGGAGATACAGTTTCGGCTCATACTGCATCTGAAGCACAAGACTTTTTTATCAATGCATAAGAGAGATTATTTTCGAAATTTTGATTCGGCGTCTCTTGGGGGCCATGTTCAACTTTTCATTTTGAATTTTTGACAAAATTTTAGAAACCTAAAAAATTGAAAATTCACAAAAATGCTTCAAAATAATTTTTCCCCATAAATTCAAACCACTTTTAAGGACTTTGGTGCAATTTGAACTCGGTAGCGTCAGAAGAAAACAAATTAGCGCCACTTCAATTTAAATCATAAATAAATCAATCAATTTTTGTTTTTTGGCCGGTCAAACAAAATTTTGAAAAAAATCTCGTAAAGAAGATGTTTTGTATTGTTGTTTTTTAGGCCTGAACTACAAAAAAAGCTCAAACAAATGATGGTAATGACAAGAAAATAGTTTATTAGTGTTTCTGGGGAACGCTTATTAAATGTTTGTGTGTGTGCGTAGGTGCAATCGTATCAGATTTCTGTATATTTTGAAAATGAACCGCCAAGGTTGGCTTCTGTAAAGTTACAAATGTTTTTGGAATATCACCTTGCTAGTTTTCATTCCTTTTTATCACAGATACTGCGAGCACTGGCTTTATTATAAAAAGTAGCGTGTTAATCCAGAATAACAATAATTATACCTCTAAGAATAAGTCTAATTTTTTCCTTCAATAAGGGGATGCAGCTTTTAAATACCTTTTTTCAATATCATTTTTCAACAGAGAATTCAATTTTGTCATTTTATGATATTTTTTATCAAATATTCTTAAATACGCCGAATTTTGGAATGAAAACTCCAAAAATAGACATTTAGACGGTGCTCAGGAAATAAGATTTTTTATAAGTCATAAAGATTTATCAGACTCGATTTCACCTATTAATGAGTTTTAATAATTTAATCAAAAAAAAACCAATTATTTGCATGCAAATGCACATGCAGAACCCCCCTTAAAACTGAGAAACTTAACATATCACTTTGGCCTATTTATGCGAAAAATCAAGCCATGAAGTTAAATTAAGACATTTAAAAATCTACGGCTATTTACAATTGTCGTTGTTTATATATTAAAACTGCATAAAACTGGCATTGATATTTCGAAATTTGAAAAATCCAGCTCCCCTCATTAATATTCATGCATTGGATGACATTGGACAAGACACTAATCACAATTCATTAGAATAGATTGAAAGACCAGAGAACTAAAAAAATTCTGACAAACAAGTTGAATCACTTTTTTTGACAATTGCCAGATAGGCTGATTGGGTAACGGTCCCCTATTCTTAACGCAAAAATATGCAACAAATAACATTAGGAAAATTGTCCATAATAGAACTCAAATCATGTCAACATGTCGGTTTAATGTGATTAAAGGATCATGGCCATTTTGAACAAAAAATAATTTTGGAAATAATGAAGGGTTTCCATTTTTATAAACAGATTTTTGTTCTAAAAATCCAGGTTAAAAACAGTAGGTATAAATCTAAAAATAACAACTGATGAGTGGGTCGCATTTCCCTTAACGGCGTTTGCCTGATAGGTCTAGGGTCAATCAAAAAGAATCGAAAGGAGATTAGAATTGCCNGGAATTGAGTCGAATGTGACGAAAACGGCCTTTTTTGGACGTTTTGATACTATAGTATAACTTATACTGTATAAGGCTTTTTCAGTAAAAAAGCTAGAAATGCCATTTTTGAGATATAAGAAGCTCAATGACTCCTGAATAATGTCAAGTAACAA
Organism: Oikopleura vanhoeffeni; assembly: GCA_004367855.1. Lineage (NCBI taxonomy): Eukaryota > Metazoa > Chordata > Appendicularia > Copelata > Oikopleuridae > Oikopleura > Oikopleura vanhoeffeni. Next base: position 197,661 of record SCLH01001482.1, on the reverse strand, counting down.
CTTTTCGAATTTCTGCCTGATAGGCTCTCAATCGTCAAAAAAGTGCGCGAAATTGGCAATTTTTAAAATAAAAATGATAATCAGACAATCAAAATGCCACCAAAATATTCCTTGGGTATGATTTGCTGGAAACGATATAAGCAACTATGGTCTGATTTCTAACACACGGTGCTAAAGATGAAAACATAACATTTGTAAAAACTTTAATTTTTTTCTAGAATCCGCTGTGTTCAAAATCAGACCATAGTTGAAGCAAAAAATCGAAAAAAATTGCCACATGACATTGAAATTCAGACAACTTTTCGATATAGGGTCTAGAATCCTTGTTCCATTCAAAAAAAGCCAAGGGACACGTGTTTAACCGCGGTTAACGAGGTGGTTGGTGGGTTTGGTACTAAATTGTCAAATGGAATCCCGAGATAAAGGAAAATTTATCAATTATTGTGTTTAACTCAAGAAATTTAATCTGAATTGAGCTTAGCCGTACAGAGCCTATCAAAATTTAAAAATCACTCCAACCCACCACCCCCCTTAGGGAAGTGGGTGTCCGCTGGATTTGGGCCCTTTCCAAGGTCATCTTCCCGCCAACTAGCAAAAGGTGATATTCCAGAAAATCAGTCCTGGTAACTACAGAACCAACCTTCGCGTAAACTTTGAATTTAACAGTAATCTGATACAATCCCACCTACGCGACACACTACGCAAGGTTGGTTCTGTTAGTTACAAATGTTTTTGGAATATCACCCTTGGCTAATTTGACGGAAATGACCTTGGAAGAGGCTCAATTTTGCGACACCCACTCCCTTAAGGGGAATACCCCTCATGAAATGAGGGCATAACCAACAAATTTATCCAGATTTAATTTGACTATTTTTTTCTGAAAATATGGACAATTTGAAGATGACTGTAAGTATTTTTTCACCTCCATACTTAGCCAGGAACCTACTTTTTCATCATTTTTTATTTATTTATTTTCACCAAATTTCTTGATTTGAAAAATGTAAGGACAGCTTTCGAAAGAAAAAAACATAAAATGTAGGTTTCGAATAGTACACGCGCTCCGCGGAGTCATCAAGCTGTTCATTCATATATGTTCCAATTTGTGACTCAAAAATCCAGGAAAAAAATAGGCTTTCCGCGGCCTCTTAATCAGCTCAAAAAATTCGTTTTTTGCGTTTTCTAGAGCGAATTTATTTCGAATTTTTCAAAACGATAGTAACGACCTGCGTGCGTTTCTTGTGGTTCATAAAATCGAAAATAATTCTTCTACCCAAAAACCTCACGAAAAAATAGTTTTTTGCTTCACAATATGACTCTACTTCGACGCTCGTTCCTGATTGATCGAGCAATCAGTGATCCTTGATTACGATTTGGGAATGTAGATTTAGGTTCAATTATCTAAGGCTAAACATTGGTATCACAATGTATAGTTTCCCAGATATTTGGGTGAAAAAATGAATAAAGCTGAATTTTGATTGGTTGTAAGTTAAATCAGTTAGAATCAAGGATTTATGCTGCTTTCTAAACTCATGTTTTTGCTGACTCCAAAAATAAATGTATCTGAATCATCAAGTTTTGTGTCACACAAATTGAAGATTTTCGACTCCATCGTGAAAATTCGTTTATCTGCCAAAGATTTGAAACGACGTTAAAGTTAATTTTAGGGGTAAATTAAGCCCATTTGGAATACAATTTGATTACTTTGACCACTTATTAGCTTTCCAGGTTTCTTAAAATGACTTTCGTAAATTCTTCTACAAATCGTGTATATTAATCATGAAATTAATATATTTCAGTTAAAAACTAGCCAAAACGACAGCCATTGAAGATAACACTGTCATTTTTTACTTGGGATTTTTTTTTACTTTCTTACTAAGAAAGGTTCAAGAATACCAACAAGTCCTAATAAGCAAATTTTGAATTCATAGATAATGATTCATAATCTATTGATTAATCAGGAGAGATAAGATTTCATTAGAATGCAATTATAGCATGTTTACGGCAGTAATTTATTAATTATATCGGTTAACGGTAATACCACGCTGCGAAATTAGCTTGTTATGATGATATGAACGGCCTTGATCTTATCAACTTCAACGATAACAAAATCAAACTGCCGAAAACGCATTTGTGTTGATAAATTATTTAAATGAAATTTAATAAAAAAATCGGGTGAATTTTTCCTGGAAATTTGTCACTATAATAACTACGAATTTAATTTTGTTAGTGAGTGTACAAGCCCATTTTGAGAGCAAATAAACCTCAATAATTTGATAAAAGTTGAAAACACTTTTTATATTTTTGATATTGTTATCGAAATTTGGACCCATATCTGATTCCTACAGAGAAATCAATATTTCTAACATTTTTGATGCTCATACAATTATCTAAAAGTGCTTTTTATAATTTGGGATAATTTTTAGCTGTCTATAATAAGTTCACGTATTTAACTTTTAGTTTTCCAAATGAACGAGAAACAAATTATGATGATTCATTTCACAACCTACGCTTAAAAGAGCATAAGGCCCTAACTTAGCTGTAGATATTTTTTTCATGAATTGGTTTTAATTTTCTTCTGACCAGTTGATGACAAGTAAAAATTGAAATTTTATGCTCTTTAGCTCAAGATAAATTTTGTTACATTCGTATATATGTGTTGTGTAAGTTAAAAATAATATTAACTGACTATTCGTGGAATCACTAGATAATTAATCAAATATAAGGTCGCTAAAGTAAACCATTGGATAAAATTTAATTAAATAGCTTGTTTTTAAATAGGATAATTTGTGAGAAATATTCCTCACATCGTAATTTTTCTTGATATAATTAAAAAATTATGTAACGATCCATGAGATTACATTTCCAACATCTCTTGAAACATAAGTTTCGGACCATTTTTTAATAAATGTGATTTTTTATGTCGCGGTTTGAAAGTGAAAATTTGTCCCAATCAAGTTTAACATTCGTTTTCATTAGAAAATTTATGTAAAAATTAGAAGCCAGCACAGAAACTTTGACGGTTGATCATGTTGGAATTCACAAAATATAGATTTAACTTAGTATATGAGATGGACCGTTCTGTTATATTTAAACTTAAAACACTGACGAACTTAATTTCCTAACCAAATTTATACAAACAAACTCGCAGATTTTCTACAAAAGTTACATATTTCAATTTATTTACCCATGTAACATTTGCTGACATTTTTAACAGTTAAAATAATTTTATTCTTGGAAAATAAATCGAAACGTTCGAAATTATGTTGTATAATAAGTTCAACTAAGCTCATAATAAGTTTCAGCAAAAATGAGTATCATAAACAAAATCTAAAAATAGTGAAACTTGAGGGGGTAGTTGTCGTAAGTTGGCACTGTGATAAAATGGATATACCTAACGGTTCTGCTATGCATAAGATTAGCTATTTGGTAAATCAATTTTTCATCTACCAAAAAGATTTGTCCAAATAATTTTGTGGTTAATACAGTGGTTTAAACACCTCTTCTCACATAAAGGTACAAGACGTCGTGTGATAATACTAAGCAAATAAGAGATACTGACAGTTTTTTAATACTATGGATTTTTTGGTCGAAAATTAATTGTTCGTAATAGAAAATAACTCATAAAAAATTAAAATTTTTGCATGTTTTTACTTCTTTTCAGTTTTCTGAACGTTCCCTAGTTGATGCAATTTTGAGGCCTCGTACTTACCATGGAAGACTACGGCCGCTACCTCCTTAAGGGGGTAACGGTCGCATAATGGTACTTTTGTACTCCACTTTACCAGAATACTAAACTGCTTTGAAACTTTTGAGAATAGCAATTTGGTAGATCTATCCTTAATCTTTAAAAATAATCCATCAGAATAATTTTTGGCTGACCCTAGTGACCACCATGCGGCGAGTTCTAGAACACCCTAATCGAATTTCAAATCCCTAAGGCTTTTAGAGCTCGCATACCATTCTACTCAAACTTGGCATGAAACCACAAGAAACCATAATGCTCGTTTTTTTGGGAGTGGGTGTCGCAGACTTTGGACCTTTATAGGAAGGTAATTTTTTGGATAACTGGGGAAGCTGATATCCCAAGAACTTCTCTATCTTGAGAACAAAACTCTTCGCAATTAATCTTTGAATTAACAGTAATCTGATACAATTCCACCTACGCTTTTAAAAAGCTTCCTAAAAAAAAACACTCAGACGTATCTTCTTCTTCTTCAATTTCACCATTTTTCATTATTTCTTGTGTCAGGCTCGGAGAAGCCTCACACATAATGCATAAGCGCCCCTTTCTCGAAATTTTGCTTTCGGCGGCAAAAGAACAAAAAGTTAAAATTTGAAATCGGTTGATTTTGGGAGGCTCAGTCAAAAGGTATCTCCTCCTCCAGTTTAGGAGATACAGTTTCGGCTCATACTGCATCTGAAGCACAAGACTTTTTCTATCAATGCATAAGAGAGATTTTTTCGAAATTTTGATTTCGGCGTCTCTGGGGAGCATGTCAACTTTTCATTTGATTTTGACAAAATTTTAGAAACCTAAAAAATTGAAAATTCATAAAAATGCTTCAATAATTTTTCCCATAAATTAAACACTTTTAAGCTTTGCGTGCAATTTGAATCGGTAGCGTCAGAAGAAACAAATTAGCGCCACTTTCAATTTAAATCATCAAATAAATCATCAATTTTTGTTTATTTGGCCGGTACAAACAAATATTTTGAAAAAAATCTCGTAAGAAGATGTTTGTATTGTTGTTTTTTAGGCCTGAACTACAAAAAAAGCTCGAACAAATGATGTAATGACAAGAAAATAGTTTATTAGTGTTTTCTGGGGCACGCTTATTAATGTATGTGTGTGTTTGCGTAGTGCAATCGTATCAGATTTCTGTATATTTTGAAACCGAATTGACCGCCAAGGTTGCTTCTGTAATGTTACAAATGTTTTGAATATCCCTTTGCTAGTTTCATTCCTTTTTATCACGATACTGCGAGCACTGGCTTTATTATAAAAAGTAGCGTGTTAATCACAGTAACACAAATTATCTCTAAATAAGTCTAATTTTTCCTTCAATACAGGGGATGCAGCTTTTAAATACACTTTTTCATATATCTATTTTTCAAGAGAATTCATTTTTGTCATTTATGATAGTTTTATTATCAAATATTCTCTAAATACGCGATTTTGGAATGAAACTGCCATATATAGACATTTAGAGTCAGGAAATGATTTTTTATCAAGTCCATAAACAAAGATTTATCAGACTCGATTTCACCTATTAATGAGTTCTATATCAATTTATCAAAAAAACCAATTTTTGCTGCAATTGTACTGCGAAGCCCCCTTAAACTGAGAATTTACGATATCACTTTGGCTATTTCATGCGAAAATCAAGCCATGAGTTGAATTAAGACATTTAAACAATCTACGGCTATTACAATTGTCGGTTGTTTATATTTAAAACTGCATAAACTGGCATTATATTATCGAAATTTGAAAAATCAGCTCCCCTCATTAATATTCGATGCCTTGATGAACATTGAGACAAGCACTATCTACGATCAGGTATAGGATAGCCTTTGCGAAGCCAGAGAACTTAAAAAAATTCTGACCAAACATGAATCACTTTTTTGACGAATTGCTAGTATAGGCTGATTGGGCTAGACGGTCCCCTATTCTTAAGCAAATATGCAACAAATAACATTAGAATTGTCGCATATAGACATCAAATCGATGTCAACATGCTCGGTTTATGTGATTAAAGGATCATCGGCATTTTTTGAACAAAAAATAATTTGAAATAATGACAGGGTTTCCACTTTTTATACAGTTTTGTTCTAAATCCAGGTTAAAACAGTAGGGCTATAATCTAACAAATACAACTGATGATGGGTCGCATTTCTTAACGGCGTTTGCCTGGAATAGGTACTAGGGTCCAAACACAAAAGAATCGAAGGAGATGCAGAATCTGCCNACAAAAACGCGAAAAAACAAAAAGTAAAAATTTTGAAATGGTTATTTTGGGAGGCTCAGTCAAAAGGTATCTCCTCCTCCAGTTTAGGAGATACAGTTTCGGCTCATACTGCATCTGAAAGCACAAGACTTTTTATCAATGCATAAGAGAGATTTTTTCGAAATTTTGATTCGGCGTCTCTTGGGGGCCATGTCAACTTTTCATTTTGAATTTTGACAAAATTTTAGAAACCTAAAAAATTGAAAATTCACAAAAATGCTTCAAAATAATTTTTCCCATAAATTCAAACACTTTTAAGGACTTTGGTGCAATTTTGAACTCGGTAGCGTCAGAAGAAAACAAATTAGCGCACTTTCAATTAAAATCATAAATAAATCAATAATTTTTGTTTTTTGGCCGTCAAAACCAAAATTTTGAAAAAAATCTCGTAAGAAGATGTTTGTATTGTTGTTTTTGAGCCTGACACAAAAAAAGCTCAACAATGATGTAAATTGACAGAGAAAATAGTTTATTAGTGTTTGTTGGGGACGCTTATTAAATGTTTGTGTGTGTGCGTAGGTGCAATCGTATCAGATTTCTGTATATTTTGAAATGACCGCCAAGGTTGGTTCTGTAAGTTACAAATGTTTTTGGAATATCACCTTTGCTAGTTTCATTCCTTTTTATCACAGATACTGCGAGCACTGCTTTATTATAAAAAGTAGCGTGTTAATCACATAACAAATAATTATAAGTCTAATTTCCTTCAATAAAGGGGATGCACGCTTTTAAATACACTTTTTCATATCATTTTTTCACAGAGAATTCATTTTTGTCATTTTTATGATATTTTTATTAATATTTCTTAAATACGCGAATTTTGGATGAAACTCCAAAAATAGACTTTAACGTCGGAATAATGATTTTTTATAAGTCATAAAAGATTTATCAGACTCGATTCACCTATTAATGATATTTTTATTAAATTTATCAAAAAAAACATTATTTGTGCATGCAAATTGACATGCAGAACCCCCTTAAACTGAGAAGCTTTACATATCACTTTGGCCTATTTATGCGAAAAAATCAAGCATGAGTTAAATTAAGACATTTAAAAATCTTACGGCTATTTACAATTGTCAGTTGTTTATATATTAATAAACTGCATAAACTGGCATTGATATTTCGAAAATTTGAAAAAGTCAGCTCCCCTCATTAATATTCATGCATTGGATGACATTGACAAGACACTAATCACGATCAGTTAGAAGTAGCTTGAGAACCAGAGAACTTAAAAAAATTCTGACAAAAAGTTGAATCAACTTTTTGACAATTGCTAGATTAGCCTGATTGGGTAGACGGTCCCCTATTCTTACGCAAAATATGCAACAAATAACATTAGGAAAATTGCCTATATGACTCAAATCTATGTCATACATGCCGGTTTAATGTGATTAAAGGATCATCGGCATTTTGACAAAAATAATTTTGAAATATGACGGGTTTCCAATTTTTATACAGATTTTTTGTTCTAAAAATCCAGTTTAAAACAGTAGGTATAAATCTAAAAATAACAACTGGATGAGTGTCGCATTTCTTACGGCGTTTGCTTGACTAGGTCTAGGGTCCAATCAAAAAGATCGAAGGAGATAGAATTGCCTTCTTTTTTTCGGAATATATGCAATTGAATTTAGTGCAATCCAAACTCGATTTATACTATTCTGCCAATTTTTATTATGTGATATCATTCAGAATCTGAATTTTAGATCTTCGAAAACACAGTATGAATTTCTTACTAAGAAAGTCGAGTTTTAATAATCAAGCTGCGTTTCTCAGTATTAATGTAATGGATCGAAAAATTCCAAAGTCACTAGCCCATAGTTCGTGTAAGAATTTCAAGTTAAGAATAAAAATCATGTTATATTGCGAAATGGCTTTATGTCCGGAAATCTACTGAGAATCCGCCTGACGTGGTTAATATTATATATTCATAATTCTACATATCCGTGCATTTCAAGCAAAACAAAATCTGCGCAATACATGACAATTTACCGATGACTCGAATCAAAAAGCTCACAGTAATTTTTTTAATTTTCGACCAAGTATTTTGTCACAACCGGTGCCACTTCGCCCTTGAGATCAAAAGGAGCTGATAAGGGTATAACAAGTTACAAAAAAAGAGCTTGAGCATCCTAGACGTAATATTTGCTCGTTGGTGTCATGCTAAGCTAGGTCCGATAAGAAAATACATGCGCTCCGCTACTAACAGATGTGGTCCTACGTTGTTTACGCGGCTATTGTTATCCATAATCGACAATGTTTAGTACAAATCTGGCACTTTTAAAGATAAGAAGTAAAAAACAGAAATTTTTTAACTATGATAACTGCCATTTATAAAGACGAGGGTTCAAAACGCGAACCACGTCCGAACCAAAAAAAAAGTCCTATAAAATCAGTTCATCTGAAATTTTTGTTTTTTACATTTTTGAAATCGAATTGTGTAACATGAAAACCACCCAGCTTCACGAAGTCAAAGTTTTTAGGGGTTATTATAATTCT